>CM046364.1:16331853-16357123 GCA_025413025.1 Ficus hispida | reverse complement strand
CATCCAAACGCTAAGGGGAAAACCAACTAGGGGTCCACAAGATCTACTCCAACAGAAAACTAGAGAAGACCTCATTAGAAACCTAGACCAGTAAAACCAATGGAAAAAATCTAGAGATCAGAAAAAAAAAAAAAAAAAAAAAAAAGGTGCACGATCGATTTAACCCCCAAACAAAATGCTAAGCCCTCGGCCAGATAAGAAGGGCTCTCTGGTATTTTTGAATTAGCCTCATCTTGGATGCTTTTGTTTCTAGTTTGTAGAATTTGAATGTCTTCTCACCATTGCTAATGAACTACTACAGTTAAAAGTAAAATAGTTGAATTATGTAAACGTAATATGTTTTGGATGCTTCAGAATGGAAAAAATCATTGGACGATACCGTGAGCAAGCAAAGGATAATAATCAAATCGACAACACTGAAGCCGAACAATATATACAGGTTAGAAACTCATCTTGGAATATTGTATTTTTTTCTCTGAGTTTTATTCAAACATAATATGTTTATGCTACTAAAGTATTGGATTTAGTAGTCTTAACTATTTTGGAATCATATATATGTGTATTGTATCACCATTGACTTGCTAACTTTTTTTTTTTTGTGGGTAACTTACTCTCATGAATAATGTTTTTTGATCCATACATGTGAAAAATGTGCAAAAGATTTATTTGTCTATGTCATTTATGAGTCTCTTTCTTTATGCTTATGGCACCACTACTCCTTTGGTAGCATCCACTAATTTAAAGCTTAATTTGAAAAACATATTTCGACCTTGACATTTTTCGGGTTGTCCCTAATAACCAACGATAACAGTATTTTTTTTCTTGCGTGGATCCTATTTCAATGGAAACCTGATAAGTCGAATGCGCAATAATAAGTTTCTTTCTCTTGACTTGACTTGGCTATGTTTCTTGAGTATCATGACAAAAACACCACTAGAAGGTTGACTCTGAAAACCCAATAATCTGATGAATAGAGTAGAAGTGTTTATATGTAAACTTTAGCCTGTAACTTATCAAGTCCCCTTTCCCCGATAATGATTGATAAATATGGATTTGAATGCAGCTTCTGAAGCTTGAAACTGCAAACATGGTCAAGAAAATTGAGCTCCTTCAAGTTTCTAAGCGGTATCGGTGGCCTATACTTTTATGCTTAATAATTTTCATTTTAACCCTAGACTTTTGAATGTGTCCATGTTACAATTGAAATTAAAAATTAGAAAAATAGACTGGCTGTATTTCATTTTTTGTTTAGTACTGCAATACACAATGTGAATTTAGACGCTATATGTAGTCATAAATTTTAAGTTAATGTTATTTATATAGTCATAAATCTGAAGTTTAAAAATTGCAAATATATTTTTTAAAAAAGCCCAAAATTAATAGTATTGTTATAATTTTTAAATGAAAAGTCAGCATATTTACTAATAAATAATTATATGACGAAATTCAACATATTCTCTAGTTTGTGCTAATTTAGTACCTAGTATTTGTAGAATTTGACATTATATATAAAGCCTTTTATGGGAGAATAACGTTTGAGTATCTCCAATATGATGTCAAATTTCTATGCCAATGCTAAGATTTGGCATTTTGATAAGAAAAACTTTTAAATAAGGATCTGTGTAGATCATAAATTCAAACTCACAATTTAAACAGCAACTTTAAACTTTTATGAGAGAAAACACTATAGAAAAAAATTTTAAAAATGAGTTTAAAATGAAGTCCAATAGGAGCTTAATGTCAATTTAGCATATCGTTGCTATTGGTTGATGACATTTGTGTTGAGTTTTTTTTTTTCCCCGACACTGTCATGTTTAGTTTGTTACATAATTCGAAAGAGTAGAAATTTACGATGACAACTAGATTGAGCATTTAAAATAGCATTAGTCATTGGAGCACAAAACAGAACAACTAAATATGTCATTTCACATCTTTTTGTGTCAAATATAACATTGACATGAACATTAGTATTAGCATTGTAGATTATCTTATATGAATGAAATTTTTGCATTCCATTGTAATGTGGTATTGTAATATTGGAGACGTTCTTTCTTGGATCGGTAGTAACATTCTTCTTTGAACTTCGTATCTTGCATTGTTTTTAGGAAGCTTTTGGGGCGTGACATAAGTTCTTGTTCTTACGAGGAACTTCAAGGGATGGTTAGGCAGTTGGAGCAAAGCCTACGCAATATTAGAGCAAGAAAGGTGTGTTTGTACATACATACATACATATATATATATATATTTTATGAAATCTTATGAACTAAATTTAAAAGGACTTTTTCCACAAAGATGGTTTCTCTCAAATTAATATAAGGTGTGCACTTCAGAATATTTTTGTTGATCCCTACAGCTTTTGCTTTTAGCTACTATACATATAATATGTATATACACACATGATGATGATGAAAGCTCATAAAATTACTCTCCCAGGAGCAATTATTCAATGAGCAGACAGAGCAACTAAAAATGAAGGTACTTTTCTTCCATTTTGTATTCAATATGCGCTTCAAGCTTGGCTTTTTAGCTGATCTTCGTTAGAGCTTTTTTTTTTTTTTTTTTTTTATTTTTTTTTGCCTGAAATCAGGAAGGGAGACTCCTAGAAGAGAATGCAAAGTTATGCAAACATTTGCAGGTAACTTTTGAAATCTTTTTGTTTCTTGTTTCTACTTTTGCATCTTTTTCACCCTGGAAATAATATTATCATCTCTTATTTGTTCTATTTCTGCTGCTTCGGATTTTCTCGTGTTGCAATATTTTAGGTTTTACGATCAAAAAAATTTCTTCAGCAAACCAATTTCCAAATCATTTTTTGAATTCAAGGAATTCACTTACCTAGTATTGCCACTTGCCAGCGTAAATTTTACAAAATAAAGTAAAACTAAAGAAAGGAAAGAAATTAGAACCAAGTTTCACATATGGTACAAATAAATAAACCACCTTCAAAATCCTACTTCCCCATTGGAGAAAAAGCAGTGCATTGCAGTTGTGCTCGATCGAGCAGCGCACGAGGGCCTCCCCTTCAGATCTGGTTCTTCTTAGGGGCTTGTTAGGGCCTTAGGGGGAAATAAAACTCTCTTCAATTTATAGAACCTTCCGGCGGCCTCAGAAACTCAGAAACTGAATTAGTGTATCTAGCCCCAAATAAGGCAAGGCTATTTCAGTTCTCTTTGCAAAGAAAGAAACACCAAGTAAATTTGACAGGCAATGAGGCGAAGATCGCATACTTATCTCGAGACACAACATAGCATAGGGACATTCCCCCGGACTAGTAAAGTAGTTGAGTCCAGCTCCTCCGCTTTCTATGAGATTGGTTTGGAATACTGGTTGGATCCAAAATTTCCAAACTCATTTTTGTTTTTTTTCTGAATAGTTAAAAAAAATTTTAAATAGTTTTTGAAGAGTCAAACAGGTCCAATCTAGAAAAACTTAACTCCAATCGGTGCTCTAAGCACAAGCAGAGTTTTCTTTTTTCTGTTTGCAGCCTAATAAGCAGAATATATCCAGAAAACAAGGAAAAAATATAACAAAGAATAACCAAAATCAGCTTTGTCATCATGCATTCTTCATCTTCTTCTTATTGTGAAAAAATATCGCACGTCTTACTATCTATTCATAAGATCTGAATCCACACATACACACACACACACACACACCCCTATACCGTTTTTGGTAGAGTACTACTGGAGCAAAGCTTGCATATTGGCAGCCATTAATCCAAGAGAAACAAGCTGTAGCCTACTGCAGTCCAAGCAGCAACAGTACGATTTCAGATCAGGTGGAGACCGAGCTGTTCATCGGACCACCGAGAAGTAATTATTCGCTGCTGATTACTCAAGCTGATTGATCATGATGATCTCTTGAATCCAAACGAAGCATATATATACATACACACACACACACACATATATATATAGTTTGTAGATCACTTTTATTGAGTGTCAAATGTTGATAAGTTGCGCTTATGGATTCTAGGAAACACGTCTTTGCGATAAATGAGAATCGATGCAGTATGAGATCCTTGTTCATAATTAATGTCGTAAAGAAATTTCAACAATTATAAACGATCTTGTTTTTTTTTTTTTAATTTGTAGAGAGTTGTCAGAGAGTTGTTTTCTCCTCATTATAGTGAAGATTGATATATTTTTCTTATCATTGGAGTCTACTAAATTCCTCCTATTGAAGTTCTTTATAGTAGATTTATCTCATGAGATTATGCGTGTCATTTAATTATATGAATAAAAAAAAAAGGAGAAGGGGATATATTTCCGTATATTATGTGTTATATATTGTTCATAGCAACATTGCAGAACTTGTCAGCCATTTTGGCACTTGGCAGATCCAGTTCCAATATTGGCAAATATGTGGTGCACTTGCTCATATTAGACACGTGTACACATCTGATATATGAATCGAGCATTTGTACATTTGTGTTCCATTATCGAAGACTCAAGGATATGATGAAAATGGTCGATATCATTTTCATTATATTTATACTCTGCATGCGCAGCGTTGAATTTATCTTGATTTTTTTTAATCCTCAAAATTACTCAAATATTATTCATTTCAAAAAAAAAAAAAAAAAAAAAACTCAATTTTATTCAAATGGGGTGTCATTTAGCAAAACTTGGGCCTTAATTTTTTCCTCCCTTTTTAAACACTGCCCTATGTTAAAAATCGTGAAAGAAATAGAGTTACTCTAGAGTTACTCTATTTACACCTACTCTATTTATAAATTCCGTAAAAAATCACAATTTATCTTTATTTTAATTCGGTGAGATTTATAATACAACATGCACTTTTGCTCTATCGATAAAGAAAATACTTTTTACCTCAAGTAACAGTGAGAAATGAATGTGCATTGTTAATGTAATGCTCCAATTTATAAAGTAGTTTTTCTTTAAATCCAAAAATAATTTATAGTTATTTTTTAAAAAATTAAATGTATTAACATGATAAAATTTAACTAAAAAAAAATACAAAATACTGAAGAAACCTGATTGAAACTCCATTGCACCTGTACCCCCCGCCAGTGAGATCTGTCATCTACAAGCCCCACCTCCAGTGACCTTTACCCTCGGCAAGATCCACCCCTGGCACATCCCCTCAACTTGGATTTTTTTTTTTAATTCCTAAAGATTGCTTTTTTTTTTTTTTAAAGGCTTTTTTGCACTAATGCGCTCGCTGGACTTACTACAAAATTACAATTTTGCACCCTCAATTTTTATTTTTGACAATTTTTCCCTGTAATTGAAATTGTGTAGCAAAAGACATCCAATTGATATGGTGCTCATTTTTTTTAAATCAAAATTGATCTATGACTTGGACATGGATTTATCTATTATGTTTCAAAAGATAAATTTAAGATTAGTACTTGTGCAACAAATAATTACTTATATGTATTATTTTGAATATTATGGAAAATTTTGTAAGACATTATCCTATAGGTGGATGAAAATCTCAGGATAAAAACTATGAGATAGGCCATTTTTATACAGTGGGAGGAGAGACAAAAATCACCAAGGAGTCATCGCAATGCCAACTAAACCACGTCAACATTACTACAAAATAGGACTCTTAATTAGGCCATGATTATTAATTTTCAGACCGGCTATGGCAATAGAGAAAATTATGAAGCTCTCACCTTTAGAAATTAATAATTTTGGTCCACTAGTACTTTGAAGGAATTTCATACCATAGTCATTCTGACGGTCCTCATTGAGGCATGCTGGAGGCAAGATTACAATTGGGCAATTGACGGTGGAGGAAGACAGTCACATGTGCTCGTTAGTGTGAAGCGTGAAGGGGAGTTGGCAAGGTGAGGATCCTAAACAATGTGGAGCGAGGTTCCACCTTTCTGGGTGCATTCTGGGTTCAACAGTCATACACAACAACAGGTGTACACTGGTGAAATGGTGGAGGTCATGCACCAGTGACATGGTGGAGGTCCGATCATCTATGTTCTTTTGGTGCTTTGTCTCACCAAGTTTCTACGAATGTTCAATTAGATTTGGTTATGGGTTTCTATCAAGTTGATGATTTTTGTTATCGTTTCTTGGTTTTTTTTTTGGTGGAATAATAAAGATGTTTTAATCGAGTCAACTGGATTTTGTTTCGATGTTTGTTCTTAATGTTGCTAGTACTAGAGGTGGTCTTTTAACCTTTTGAGTTTGATTGTGGTTAACCAAGTATGTACCTTAGCAGTATTTTGGTTCCATTGGGCTTGCATCTATGCGGAGTTGATTGTAGTCTTAATGTTATAGATTGCAGACTTTCAATTTATTAGATGATTGTATTGATTGTAGAAGTCTTTTAAAATGAACATTACACATACTTGATTATTAATATATCAAGATACTTTATCATTGTTGGTTCTCATTATTCATCTTTTCCTAAATTTTATAAGATTTTACTTAAGAATCCGATATTAATCGAGAGTTTTACTTCAAATACCACAAGGTTATCTATTATATTTGTATGTTTTATGTGATTGAAGACTATTTACTCTGTAAAAAAAAAAAAAAAAAAAAAAAAAAAAAAAAAAAAAAAACGAAGAAAGCAGTTGTACAAGCTGACTCACCTACCCCAAAAGTTGAGCCATGGTCCCTTATTGGTCTAGGGCCACCATTTATGTTGCAGACAACAGCCGATGCTGTCACTGACTTATTGGTCTTTCACGCAAGTCATTGTACGATGGTTGTTGTCATGTTGCACCCAACACAACTTTTTATTTTATTTATTCATAAAAAAAAACTTTTTTTATTTTAGGTTATGTTTGGTATTAAGGTAATTAAATTATATTTTTTATCTTAATTTTTATTTTTTAAAAAAAGTTAATAAAATTTATAATTGATTTTTAAAAAATCAACCTAACTCAAATTTAAAAATTTCATCACCAACTAATTTACTAAACATAGACTTATTTTGTTTTTCTTCTTTGGAAAGCACAACTTAATTCTTTACCATATTACTTGCTATATTTATGCCTTTTTAAGCTCCGTATGACTTTTCAAAAAGAAGATTATCTACATTTTTTTTATAATGTGGATTATCTACATATTTTAATAACTTTTTATTAGTACTAGAATTTAATCACATAGTTGAATAAAATAAGTGAAACGATGTTGTTCAGTCTCTTAAAAAAAAATATATATATATATATATATTTTACTGCATTTGTTTTTTTCCCTCCTTACACACGTTTGTTTTACCAAATAAAGACAAGCACCGAGGTTAATTAAGAGCCATTAGTATTGTAAGATTTTCCTTTATTTGGCTTCTTTATATTTTATTTTGCCCCCTTTTTAAAAAAAAAAAAATTTTCCTGTCCACTTATTGTCGTTTCTTTTTTTGGGGCGGGGCATTCCCCTGACAGAGATTGACAAAGAGAATAATTGGCAAGTTGCGAGAGAGCTATCGATCGATGAGTAAGGAGAGGAAAAATGGAAGACTCGTGTGGTTGAAGAATAAAGACATATTTACATTTCAAGAAAAGTCTCCTCCTTCCATTCCACGCTCCGCGAGATCCTCTTAGCTAGGGTTTCTGAGAAATCCCCATTTCCCATTTTTGTATGTGCTTCTTTATCGTCAAATACGAACTCAGTTTGGTCATCTCAGTTCGATTTAGTAAAGTTTTTCTGTGATTTTCCTCCCGTTTACTTTCTTGTTTCGGAATCAATTTTGGTATCTTTTTTTTTTGGGTTTTTTCTCTTTAAATCTTATGAGGTTTCTTAGCAAATATGGTTAAAAAAAAAAAGAAAAAGAAAAAAAAAGAGAGTGATTATATAGCTTTACTGTACTTTTGTTTTGTGATATTTTTGGTCGTCACTGTTCTTACAAAATTTACGTTCTCAGAGCTCTCTAGTTAGCTTGATTTTTTCTTCTGGGTATTTCGACTGAAACCTTGTACACCTATTTTATACCATTTCTGTTATTATGAGATTTTTTTTTCACGTTATTTTACGCTGATTTTTATGCTTAAATTTATGGTTAAAGTAGAATGAAACTAAAAAATTAAAATTAAATTAAAAAAGTACCCATTTTTCTTATTTTGTTCTTGGAGGGCAAATACAAAATGGTGAGAGGGAAAGTAGAGATGAGAAGAATCGAGAATGCGACAAACAGACAAGTGACATTTTCGAAGAGAAGAAATGGGTTGTTGAAGAAGGCTCGCGAACTCTCAGTTCTCTGCGATGTCCAGGTTGCTGCTATCGTCTTCTCTCAGAAAGGCAGGCTCTATCAGTTCTCTAGCTCCGAGTATGTTCGACTCCCCCCCCCCCCCCCCCCCCCCCCCCCTCTCTTTTTCTTCTTCTTTTTAAGGAATGATTTAACAAAACCCACGTTTTTTTTTTCAGTAATATTTACATTACAATTGTTGCTTCGTGACATGTAATACATAAACTTCTTTCTACCAATTTTTTTGTCACATGGAAAAAAGATATATAATTGCAATTTTCTGTATGCTTGGTGGCTGCAGTAAGGTATGGGTTAATGCACAATTGATGATGTTTCCACATATACCCATATACGTTGTATAAAATCTATTGTATAGATCTTAAATATATATATATATATATGTATATATGTATACACACACACCTTTCATAACCAGAGTTATAGAAGTACGAATTTTGGCCTTTCCCTTCTCTTCTAGTGCCCATATCACCAAAGCTAGAGCACAGCTGTTGGATATTGTACCTGAAGTAATTGCTTTTGGGATTTGATCTTCTTTGAAATATATCTTCAAAGCTTTTCTCTCTCTCTCTCTCTCTCCCCCCTATATATATATATATATATTTGTACATTTCTCTTCATGCTAATTAATCCTTTTGTATTCAGATGATTCCGTAATTGCACTAAATATATAACATAAATCATGTATTTTCTTTTGATGCTAATCTAGTTCTAAGGGTGTACTTTGTTAGGATTACTGTTGATGTAGTTTCTACTAATTAAGTAAGTAAGAATTAAATAGGGCTGTACATTAGTCATTAACCAGGGTGGATCAGTTCGATTTTCTATTCGAAAGCTGTTGGTTTTCAGTAGACGAGACTGAGCACTTTTATTTATTTATTTGCTATTGTATGCATTTGCTTTCAATTTTTGTGTTAGGGCCCAAAAAATTGTGTTTCAAATTCTTTATACAAGTTATTATAGAATATAAATATAGGTAAACTGAAAATGCTATACTTGATCTGTTCGGTTCTAGATAGAGTCCATAACCCTCCTCCGATCACCGAGCCTCCCATTTCTTATATGGTTTGGTTCAATGACAAAAAGTGATTGGTTTTGATGTGCACCGACGTCTTTAACTAATCAATGGGAATTACATGTAACTTTTTTTTTATTTTTTTTAGGACATTGATCTAAAACAAAATTCGAAATCCCCCGTGAACATTGATCTAAAATTTAAGTTGCCCCAAACTTACATTTATAAGTTTCGTTATCCCCAACTGTGAAAAGTCTCATCTGGTCCCCCTAATGTAGGTTTTTGGACATTATACATCACATTTTAGTCAATGTGATGAGGAAAAATTGTAAAACCAGATTTGAGCGGCATTGTAGGGGCTAATTTCCTCCTTAAGCCCAAAAAATCCCTCGTCTTATACAAAAACTTAATCAGCAAAAACTGGAAAGAAAACTGAAGCTTTACAACATTAAAGGATTTTTTATGGGACTCCGATTTGTTTGGTCGAGTGGAAAAGTGGGGAAAAAAATTGTAGGGACATTGAAAAAGAGAAGGGAGAATAGGGTCGTTTGTTGAGAAGAAGACACCCAAGTTTAACCCATTTTTCAAACATTTAATTTTTCTAGAGTGTTTTCTCTTATAAAAACTTAAATTTTTCGTTTGAATTATGAGTTTAAACTTATATCCAAATACCCTTTTAAAGTGTGACATGATTATCAAGTGCACAAATTTAAGAATGCAACATACAATTTCAGATTGAAAAAGTCTCTATGAAATGGAAGAATAATTTCTGGGTAGTTTGAAAAGGCTTTATTAAAGGAATGATGGAGAATGACAATGTGGAAATATAATTTCACTCAACATAACCCAACTATTTTTTCGTGGGTGCTTATTTCTGATCATTCTCTTTTTATCCTTCCTTTTGTCACTCTTATTATGCTTCAAATTAAGCCTCGTCCTTTCTCTTATTATTTATTTATTTTTGTTTTCTGTTTTTCTGTTTTTCGAGTGTGTTATTTTCTTGTAGTGCCACAGTTGTCTGCTTTCCTTTTATCTAAAACGTAAAAGAAATAGAAAGTCTCAACTCTCAACTTTAAGCAACTTTCTCATTGATTTCTTTTCTTTTCTTTCAAACATTTCAAAGATACATAGTCAGTTCATGTTGTCTCAATATTCGATAGAGGAAGTGGCTGGCTAGAAAGAATTGAATATACTCGACATTTTGGAGTCAATTTATGGTGTATTTATCATTATACGCATTGGATAGAGAGTATTGGATAGAGAGTGTAGGGGGCATAAGGATTATTAAGGGTGAGTTTAGTTGGCTGGCTGGAGATGAAATTTTTAAGTTGAAGTTTATTAACTTCTCCATAACTAGATATAATTTTTGTTGACTTAAAAAAAAAAAGATAAAAACTGAGATGAAAAATTTGAGTGGGAGATGTCAAACCAAACGGAAGCTTATGTGCATAATGGAGTTGACACGTGGGTGTTTTTCGTTAAAATGCTAAAAGAGATAGAGCTTACAATTAATGTCTAGGTTAAAAAAGAGTATCTCGAATAAGATTGACACCCTCACGAGAGCCTTTCTTCTTTCAAGCCACCAACTCAAAATTTTATCTAGTTATAAAAGAAAAGATTTTATGAAACTGCTCAAATGAGTGAAAGTGCAGGAATGTAGCAACAAGAAAAACATCTCAATCGCATTAAGAGTGTTGTAGAAGAGAAAAGTGAAAGGAAGGAGAGTGATGGTTGGTTTAGTAGAAGATTTTGATATTCATGGTTGTTTGGTAGAAGAGAAAAGAGGAAGAAATGGATTCGGAGAGTGACACCAAGTGATTCAAAATATATTCAAATTTTCATCTTCTCCAAATTTGGAGAGATTGTTAGAATGATTGCATACCAAACACCATAAGTGAAAGAACTTCTCCCTCCTTTATTATGGGAAAGGATGGAGTAACCATTTCTCTTACGATGTTTGGTATGAATTCCCTCTAATTATCTCTCTAGTTTAGAAGTGATCAAAGCTGAAGTGTTTGGAGTTTCTCCCCACTCTGTCCTTCATCTTTTCTCTCTTATCAAACAACCATAAGTGTTAAACAAGAAAAATCTAGAGAGGGAAAAAGAGTGCATGATCTATGTGAGCCAAACAAAACGCTAAAGCACTAGGCCGGAAAAGAAGAGTCCCTGTTTTGAATTAGCCTCAATTTGTATGCTTTTAATTGATGTATGTGAACTGATCATGTGGGGGTGAGAACAGGAAAAAGACATGATCATTTCAGTACCAAAAAGCATTCTATCTTGCATTGCAGTTTGCACATTTTAGTTGGTTATCTTTCTACTACGTATGTATTATATATTGCCATGGAGTAAAATATGGACAGCCAAAATGATTCCTCAATTTGATGAATTTTGTTTCTATTTTGTAGAATTTGATTGTCTTCTCATCATTTCTAACAAACTAGTAAAAGTAAAAGTAAAAATACTTGGTTGAATGTTAATGTAATATGTTTTCTGTGCTAATTCAGAATGCAAAAAATCATCGAACGATACCATGCGCAAGCAAAGGATAAAAAGCAAACTGACAATACTGAAGCCGACCAATATTTGCGGGTTAGACACTTCATCTTGGAATAATATGATATTTCATATTTCTGAGATTTATCAATCGTAATTTTGTTTATGCCACTAAAGTACTCATTAAGTGGTCACTAATAATTACTTTGTATATATAGTTGCGTTATATAATTATTGTTTGTGATAATGAACTTAATTATAATTTAGTGAATAAGTTTTATGGACTCATATATGCAATAATTAGTTTCTTTCCTCTTAAGGGTGATCGAACGGACTTGGCTATGTGTATATGAACTATAAGAGAGTATAACAGAATTTATAACAATTATCTGCTAGAAATGAGGAAATCATTATATATTTTGGTAAATTTTATTGAATATCAAGACAAAAACAGCACTAGGAGGTTGACTCTGAAATGTGAAAACACACACACACACACACACACACACACGTATACGACGCATAGAGCAACTGTATATATGCTAACTTTAGCCTGTAACTCAAGTTTTTCTTTTACGCTGATAATGACTAAGACATGGATTTGGATGCAGCAACTAAAGCTTGAAACTGAAAAGATGGCCAAGAAGATTGAGCTCCTTGAAGTTTCAAAGCGGTATTCGTGTCCTATACTTTGATTCTTAATATATGTCGATTTTAACACTAGATCATTTTGAATATTAATGTCCATATTTGATTAAATGATTTTAAAAACAAGAAAAATAGAATACTTGATATATTTTGTTTTTTATACTCCAACATATAATTTCATTTTAAATGTTATGTATAGAGCCATAAATATTAAGATTTAGACCTACCAAAATTTTTTTTATTTAAAAAAACTTAGAAAATGGCATTTTTTGTAGTTATTAAGTGAAAAGTCAACATAATAATAAATAATTAGAAATCATATTCTAAACTAATAGGCCATTTTTAAATACTCATTTAAACAAATGACCGAAATTTGTTTTATTAAGTAAAATGATCGTTAATCAATGATTGACCATAATCAATTAATAATTTACTACAGTCAATTAATGATTAATCATAACCAATCTATAAAAAATATATAATAATATTGGTCAATACTGACAAATCATGTTCAATTAGTAATTGACTATATTGACCGAAAATGATAATTTTTATAATTTTACAAAATTTCGGTCACATATGTAATGCCAAATTTTTATGCCAATGTTAAGATATGACTTTTTGGTAAGAAAATTATTCTCATATTTAATGTCAATTTGGCATATGTCTTCAAAGCCAACTTTGGCACCAAGCTTATGCCGAATTGTGGCATTTTGTTGCTAACTTTATGTGTCGGTTTTTTTCAGTTAATAACTATAACTTTACGTGTTGATGACTTTAAGTATTGGTTTTTTTCAGTTAATAACTGTAACAATGTCATTTTTAGTTTATTTTAGAACAAAAATCAAAACTTTCCTTTTACAATTTCCAAGGAGTAGAAACTTATATTTCTTATTGTAAAAAGACTAAAAAATTTATGATAACAAATAGATATTGCATTTAAATTAAAGCATTATTTAGTAGAGCCCAAAACAAAACAAATAAATACGTCATTTTACATGTTTTTGTGACAAATATAAGCATTGCCATTAATATTAGAGCTAGCACTGTAAATGATCTTTATCTGAATTAAATTTTTACATTCCATAGAAATGTGGTATTGTGTAATATTGGAGATGTTGTTACATGCATGGATCAGTTGTAATATGCTTCACCGAACTTCAGTTCTTGCATTGCTATTAGGAAGCTTTTGGGGCGTGACATAAGTTCTTGTTCTTACGAGGAACTCCAAGGGATAAATAGGCAGTTGGAGCAAAGCCTATGCATTATCAAAGCAAGAAAGGTATACATCTATTATATAGTAATCTTATGAACCAAGTTAAAATTAGGACTTTTCCCAAAGATTTCTCTCATTCTAATAGAAGTTCATGTACATTTTATTATGACACTTCTGTTGATCCCTATAGCTTTTTTTTTATAGCTAATATACACATACATATATAAATGTATATGTATCTGTGTGTGTGTATGCATGATGATGATGAGAGCTAATTAAATTACTTGAATCGCCTATTTCCCAGGATCGACTATTCAATGAGAAGATGGAGCAACTAAAAATGAAGGTATTTTTGTTCCATTTGTATTCAATATGTGCTTCAAGGTTTGCTTTTTTAGCTGAACTTTGTTAGCTTTAATTATTATTTCTTTTTTTGCTGAATATTCAGGAAGCGATTCTCTTGGAAGAGAATGCAAGGTTACGTGAAAATTTCCAGGTGACTTTCAAGTCCTTTAATTTGTTTCTTGTTTCTGCTTCCATTTCCCCTGGAAAAGAAGAATTATCATTTTTTTGTTTTTCTTTTTTTTGCTACGTTAGATCTTCTGATCTTGTTGCATTTTAGGTTTTAGGCTCAAAAAAGATTTTCAACATAAAAACCAACTTCCAAATCATTCTTTGTATTCAAGGAATTCACTTCACTATTATTGGTGCTTGCCTAGACGTAAATCTAGGCCTCGTTTAATGGTTCCAACCTTTGTCTTTTATGTTGGTTTTCAAAAACTTAAACTCCGCTTTCTTATGGTACATATCCTACAATTTCAAGTCAAAATGAGACGATTCTTGTTTCTAAAAGCTCACAACGATGATGACAGGAGTGAAACATGATCCATATTGTCTATATTTTTCTACACATTATAAATTTTTTTATTATATTCAACTATCACAGTTTATTTTCAATTCACATTTCAATCAAACACACATTACTAATACACATCTCTAAAACTTTAACTCCAACCTATATTTGAAAAGGCCCTTAAATGTATATATACGTGTATTTGAATATGGAATAGAGCAAAAGAAATTTAGAACCAAGTTTCACATAGTGGCAATAAATCACGAAAAAAGAGAGAATAAGGAAAGTGCCTTCAACCACCTTCTAGATCTTTCAACGTAATGTCGCTTCCTGACTCCTTTTTCCGGCCTACCCCCACTCTCTTAAGGTTTTTCCTTTACTCTGTAGGCTATCCCCTATTTCCCCGATTGGAGTAAAAACAATGCAGTGTGGTTATGCAGTTGTGTTAGGGAGGGAAGAAAACTCTTTTCAGTTTATAGAACTTTTAGTGGCCTCAGACACTGAATTACTTGTAAGGCTATTCAAGTTCTTTTGTCAAGGAAAGAAAGACCAAGTAAATTAGACAGACAATGACGCAAAGATAGCAGACTTGGCTTGAGACAGAAACATAGCAACGTGACATTTCTCGGGACTAGTTAGGTAAAAGTTGAAATGCTTGTGATACATTTGATGGAAACTATTGAGGTTTTTTTTTTTTTTTTTTTTCAGTTTGATGCATAAAATGATTGGAATTTATCGATGACAACAAGAAAAAGAAAGGAAATATAAGAAAGAAGAAACAATATCGGCTTTATCATCATATATTCTTCAACTTGATATATATATATATATATAGGCTTTTTTTCTTCTAATTGGGAACAATATTACAAGTTTTACTATCTGTTTAGCTCTAGCAAGCAGTATCAAACATCATAAGATCTGAATTCACATTTGTACATGCACAACGTTTTTGGTAGAAAATCACAGGAGCAAATCTGCCGTATTTGCAGCCATTGATCCAAGAGAAAGAAGCTGTAATCTATTGCAGTCAAGGTAGCGACAGTACAACTTCGGATGATCAGGTGGATACCGAGCTGTTCATCGGACTGCCGACAAGTAATTCGCTGCTGATTACTCAATCTGGTTCTTCATGATCTCTTTAAACCAAACGTGTGTGTGTCTATATATATATATAGTATGTAGATCACTTTAATTTTGTGTCTAATATTGAAAATTAAGTTGTGCTTATTAATTCTAATAAATACATCTTTGCAATAAACGAGAATCGAATGAGATCCCTATTCGTAATTTAATGTTGTAAAGAAATTCCCAAAATGAGATTTAACTTGCAGAGAGTTGTATTCTCCTTATTATAGTGAAGATTTTGGATCTTTTTCTTATTGTCAACAGATGAGGATACATTCCGGTATATTATGTGTCAAATATTGTTTACATAGCATTATTACGGAACTCGTCAGCAATTTAGGCACTTGGCAGATCCAGTTTACTTGACTAGTTTTGCCACTTGCCAGCGTAAAATTTTTAAAAAGTAAAATATAACTAAAGAAAGGAAATAAATTGAGAACCAAGTTTCACATGGTAGCGCTAACTCAACAACCTTCAAGCTATATCCATCAATGCAAAGTCACTTCCCCGATTCCTTTCTTCCGGCCTAAACCCCGCTCTCTTAAGGCTTTTCCCTCACTCCGCTTCCACATTGGAGAAAAAGCAGTGAATTGCAGTTGTGTGGTTGTGCTTGATCGAGCAACGGCATCAGGGCCTCCCCCAAGCTCTGATTCTCCTCCGGGGGATTGTTAGGGGGAAAGAAAATTCTCTGCAATTTATAGAACCTATAGTGGCCTCATAAACGTTAGTGTATCTATCCCCGAATAAGGTAAGGCTCTTTTAGTTTTCTTGTCAAAGAAGAAAAAAAAAAAAAGAAAAACCAAGTAAAGCCAGACAATGAGGCAAAGATAGCAGACTTGTCTCGAGACGGGAAGCATAGGGACATTGCTCCGGTCTAGTTAAGTAATTGAGTCTGGCTCCTCCGCTCTCAATAAGATCGAGTTCTCTTTTCAAGTTTGAAGTGTAAATAAGCAGAATAGATAGATGACAACCAGAGAAAGAAAACCAAAAAATAAAAAAATAAAGGTTTGTCATAATATATTATTCTTTCATATATTCTACTGGTTTTCTTTCTTCTAATCAAGAACATTATGCATCTGTTTAGCTCTAGCTTATATATATACATATATGGAAATATTTAACATTTTCGATAGAGTACTACTTGAGCTAAACTGCTATATTGGTAGCCATTAATCCAAGAGAAGGAAGCAGTAACCTACCACAGTCAAAGCAGCAACGGTACAACTTCAGATCAGGTGGAGACCGAGCTGTCTATCGGGCCGCCAAGAAGTAATTCGCAGCTGATTACTCGAGCTGATTGTTCATGATCTCTTGAAAACCAAACAAGTGTTTAGTGTCAAATATTGATGAGTTGCGCATCTAATTAAGAAACACGTCTTTGCAGTAAATGGGAATCGATGCAGTAATATATAAAATCATTATCCACAAGTTCATTTTTATGTGATTCATAATGTTGTAATAACATATCTTGTAAAGAAATTCCAAAATAAGAACTGACCTGATTGTTTTTAACTTGTAGCTAGATTTATACTCATCAGCAATTTTGGATATTGGCAAATATGTGGGGAACTTATTGCTCATATCAGACACACGTATGAGTCTGATCTATGAATTGAGCATTTGTACATTTGTGTACTTTTTTGTAGTTTTCTTTTGGAAAAATCTGTTGTAGGAGAAGGTACTTTTTCATCATGGATAATGAGGGCTTGATTGATCATAATCTGTTGGTGAAGGATGACAATATGTATCCACTTTGCCTTTTAACAGAGTGTATGATATTAAACATTTAGCTTATGTTTAGTGTAACAGCTGCACTTGAGTTTTTTGAATTAAAGTTATTTGATTTTTTAAAAACAAGTTAAAATATTCATTGATTTTTCAGATAAAGACATAAATGAGTTGAAAATATTTGATTTTTAACTAGTATTCAAAAAAAAAAAAGGTAATTTGTGCAATCACTCACAGAACTTTTTGAATTTGACATTTTAGTCACCTTTTTATTTATTTATTTTCCATGACAATCAGCCTCCCAAGTTTATTATTTTTGACACTGTCATCGGTCTTTTTACTCACGTTTTGTAAAATTTAGACGGTCTTTACTTGTGATAGTGCAAAAATAACATTGTTGTCGGTAATTTAACTTAAAAATATTTAAATTTTTTTTAAAATTTAAAATTAAAAATCTTTTTATCCTCCATAAATGGGCACCACCTCCGATAACTATTTCAACCTCCATTCTTTAACACAGCAGGTGCCATTGGAAAGCTCTCGACGATTTAAGTTGAACGACATGCTGAGTTGATGTCAGTTCCATCGAAGAGTTTGCAATCACGTTTCAAAGTTAGAAATGCCCAAAACTACTAATTTCAATCACAATAACTTCATCGTTCAACGTCAAATTAATAAAAAATCATATGGAGAAGTCGTATGATTGCCTTCTGTAGGAGATGTTTGGTGCAGACCGACCTGCCCTACCCCACTGATCTTTTGCTCATTTCTCCTTGTACCAATTTCCTAAAATTTTTCCTTGTTGTCTAAAGTTATTGAGGATTTTGTGAGCTAACGAAATGACCATAATACAAAATTAAGAAATAATTACACAAAAAATTTATTTTTAGAATCTCATTTTAAAATATGTCATTTTTTACAATAATATTATGTAAATATCCATTAAAAAAAACCATTTATAGTACCCATTTTATCCTTTTATTATATTTAATATCATTTTCCTTTATTATGATTCATACGTTTTCCTTATTTGTTCATAATTATTGTACCTTTATCTTAATGACTAGTTTTCATTATAGTGATAGCTTAGTAGTATAATTAAGGTTTTTTATAAACATATTTCTTAAGTACGATTTCGATTCCTTGGAAACCTATTTTTTAGTATAATTTAGGTTCTTTATGATAATTGCAATGTTATTGTGATAATTTATTTATTTATTCTTTATTATCATTGGTATTGTTTTAATAGTTAGTTTCTAAAGTTTAAATATGTGATGAAATTATTTCTTTCTTTATGATAATTATTACATTATTATGATGTTTTTTTTTTAAATGTGTTATGCTTTTTTTCTTTATGATATTAGTATATCATTATGATGTCCTTTTCTTTATGATAATTATTATATCATTATGATTTTTTTAGGTTTAAAGTATTTCATATTTCTTTACAATATCTATTTATTTTTTATATATGTTTGTTGTGAATTCTATCTTAATGATCAATTATTTACTATAATAATTATTTTTCATGTATTATACAACTAATATCAATTATAATTCTTTTTTCTTTTTAATAAAGCAAGTAAAATAGTTTTTTTTTTCTTTTTATAAAAGATTTATTACCCTTACATTTTTTTTAGAGAATTGTTCTTTTATATTTTTTTAATCAATTCTTTTTATTTGTTTAGTTTCAATTCTTGATGAAAAGATAATATGGTCTTTATAAGTATCAATTTAGATATTTATGTAAATAAAATAAAAACAGACATTCTTTAAAATCATAATTTTTAATTTAGATATTTATGTAAATAATTTAAAAATTAATTATACCAAGTTAATTTATCCATTTAATTATTTAACCCTGGTGCTACAATCCACTGAAAGCTCCGTGATATATCATTATATGTAACAAGGGGACCTGTTGTTTTTTTAATGTGCTTCATTTCAAATAATCAATTTCAAACGATGGCATCTCTCTCATATATATATATATATATATGTGTGTGTTTTAAAATGCTAGAATTTTTTCATTTTAAATCCAATTAAAATGATTTTTCTTTTATTTGTGTTTAGAGCGAAAAAATTAACAAAATCCCATCAATATTCCCATCAAAATCTACCATGAGCAACGAGGGTAGAACAATTTTTAATAGATATCCAAACACATATTTAAATAATTTTATTTGAATGTTACCATCCAAAACACAATTCAGATGATCATTCAAATACTTTCAAATGAAAAGTATTTGAATGACATAAATTTAAATATCATTGCACTAACATGATATATAAATTTGACATTAGATCAATATGACATAAAAATTACAAAAATAAAACTAACTTTTGTTTTATGTTAGTCAATAGATGAAAAAAGTGGTTATTTGGGTAATTTTCTCTATTTTTTTCATCTCAAATCTTAGGGCCTGTTTGGAGGGTAACATTTGACATCTAGTTTCTATATATATATATATATATTTTCATTAAATCAAATATACTTTTCACTATTCACATATCTAAATGTCTATGGTAACTAAACTTAGCCTCCGTTTGGTTCAACATTTCCAATTCAAAATTTTCCTCTCAGTTTTTTTATGAGAAATTAACAAAAATTATAACTAGTTTTTGAAAAGTAAATTATCTTTAACTTAAAAATTTCATCTACAAACGACGAACAAAACACGTTATTAAACTTTAAAAGTCCATAATTTTATCATTTTAAATCTAAATGAGATGATTTTTTTTAAATATATATACTTTCGAGAGAAAAGAAACAAGATCAATATCAATATATATATTTTTTGAACACATTTTAAATTTCTACATTGTTTTTTTCAAAAAAAAAATTTTAACTGAATACATATGTTCAAAATTTCAATTTAAAAATCTTCAAAACTACATATCTCCAGAACCTTCTCTTACATGTCCTTGATGTTCAAGTCTTTTTCTCCAACATATCCTTATTTGCAAAGCATTAAATTTGAAGAAAACATAATACAAGCTGACTCGACACAAAAGGTTGTGAGTCACGTGACGCGGTCGTCTCCAATTGGTGTAGGGTCACCTTTTATGTTTGCTGACAACAACCGACGTGCTGTCACTGAGTTATTGGTCTTTCACGCACGTCACTGTACGATGATTTTGACATGTTGCACACAACACAACACAACTCCCCCACCTCTTCTCCTGAAAGCATATGTTCTTCACCATATTTCTTCCTCTGTTTATGCCTTTAATTTTAGCTCCGTATGACTTTTAAAAAAGAAGATTATCTACACACTTTAGTCACTTTTTTTAGTTCCGTATTTTAATCACTTTGTTCAATAAAATAATTAAAACGGTATTGTTTACTCTCTCTCAGTTTTTTTTCTCCTTTCTTTTTCTTTTTCACTGCATTTGTTTTTCTCCCTCCTTGCACACGTTAGTTTTTCCAAATCAAGATAAACAACGAGGTTAATTAGGAGCCATTAGTAGTGCAAGATTTCCTTTTTATTTTTTCTTTGTATTTTATTTTCCCTTTTTTCTTGTCTAATTATTTTGTCCATTTTTCGTCTCAATGACTGAGATGTAACTCACCAATTTGATGATACACGTTGATAGAGAAACAGAATAATTGCCAAGAAGCCGAGCTAGACATGAATAAGGAAAGAAAAAATGAAAAACTCTGCGGTTGAAGAAAGAAGATATATTTACATTTGAAGAAAAGTCCCCTCCTTGCATTCCACGCTCAGTGAGATCCTCTACTTAGGGTTTCTGAGAAATCCCCATTTTCCTACTTTTGTATTTGCTTCATCTTGTTCTGCAAGTACAAACTCAGTTTGCTCATATTATCTCATTTTGACTTGGTAAAGTTTTTCTCTGTGCATATATATATATATATGTCTATTTTCCTTTACTTTATTGTTTCGGAAAATTTTGGTATCTTTTTTTGTGGGTTTCTGCTCTTTAAATCCTTCTGAGGTTTCTTAGCATAGATGGTACGGAAAAATCACACTTTTTTTTTATATATGAGCTCTACATTGTACACTTTTGTTTGGTGATATTTTTGGTCCTCATTGTTCTTACAGAATTTGATCGTACGTTTTCAGAGCTCTACATTTAGCTTGAAATCTGCCAACACCAGAATAATATCATTGCAAGTTTTCTTCTAGGTATTTCGACTTAAAACTTGCATACTTTTCATACCATTTCTGGTATTTTGAGATTCTTTTTCCTTCATTATTTTATGCTTAAATTTTATGGTTAAAGTTGCATGAAACTTAAAAAAAAAAAAAAATCGGTTTGATTTTGATCTAGAAGGGAACATTATGGTGAGAGGGAAAGTTGAGATGAAAAGAATCGAAAATTCGACAAACAGGCAAGTGACATTTTCGAAGAGAAGAAATGGGTTGTTGAAGAAGGCTCACGAGCTCTCGGTTCTCTGCGATGTCCAGGTTGCTGTGATCGTCTTCTCACAGAAAGGCAGGCTTTATGAGTTCTCAAGCACCGAGTATGTTCCTCCCCCCCTCTCCCCCCCCTCTTTTTTTATCTTCTTTAAAAATAAAATAAAATAAAATATAAAGGAATGATTCGCAAATCCCATGTTTTCTTTTTTGAGTAATTACATTATATGTGTTGCCTCGCAACATATGTAAAACATAAACTTATTTGTACGAATTTTTTGTCCCATAGAAAATAAAAAAGATAATTGCAATTTTCTGCGCTTAGTTTTTGCAATAAGGTATGGGTTAATGCACTACTGATCATGATGGAGATGCTTAATTTACATACATGCATACATACATATATATATATATATATGTAGATATTTTTATAGCAAAGAGAGGTTCAAGACAACCAAATATCCATTTGGGGTACTTTATTATTTCCCTTCTCTTCGAGTACTACTGATATCACTAAATGGTATATGTTTGTTACCAAGGAGAGAAAATAGGGAGTAGAAAGTGATATATCGGCTATAGGTGAGGGAAATGAGAAACAAGGGTGGTGTTTTTTCTCTTATGATGTATGATATGAATTTCTCGTTTTGATGGATTTGGAGTTTCTCTAAAATCTCTTCTTCCCCGTCCCCTCCATTCTTTTTGCCTCTCATATAAAAAAAATTATGAATTCCCTCTCATACTAAATAACCACGAATGTCAAAATCTTTTTACTAATCCCTTCACCGTGCCTTCCATTCACTAAAGTTAGCGTCTGGCTTTAGTGAAAGGAAGTTAGCATCTAGCTGTCGGATTGTACCTGAAGTAATTGCTTTTGGGTTGATGTTCTTGGAGTAAAATATCTTCAAAAATTTTATCTCTCTTTCTGATCTTTTGATTTCTTTTCAAGTACTAATTTATATCCTTTTTTTAATCAGATTATATTCCCTTTTGATGTTGGGGGATGTCCTTCGTGCTCCTAGTACTTCTTCCATAACTTGTATTCGTATACAATTACTTCACTTGACTGTTTTTATGTACTTTGTTTTTTAAAAAGTGTTTTATCGATTGGAGATTTTTCTGATCCATTTTCATTATCTAGACGTACACGTATTGATGATATTCATTGATAATGTAAAAGGAAGTCCCCATCATGGCCGATGGGGCCAAAAATTGTGATAATTGTAAGGAGATATATAAATAGTTGGTTTTAACCAACAAAAAATAAATTCCATATTTGTATTTAGAATTTAAGAACCAATTAATATTTTAAACATAAGAATTATACTTCTTATTAATAGTAATGGCTGAGATTTTATGGAACTTTGGCTATCCAATATCTAAGAGGGGGAAAAAAAAAAACAAACTTTTTGATTTTGCCGTTTGTTATAAGGCCAATCAGAGTACTTTGTTATGTGGAGTCTGCATATATAACTGTCAGCATTTGCTTGCAAATTAACCGTATGAAAGCTAAAACTTTTATCTCACTCAAAACGAATGTAGATCAAATTACAATGTGTAGAATATATAGAGTTGGCTAGTTGTTGATTAGTGCAGCCGAAGTTTTATTCTATTTTGAGATTTTGGAAACTGTTGAAATGCCTCCATGTAATATATTAACGCGTATATATATATATATATATATGTTTTACATAAATATATGCATTTACTTCTGCGCAAGAAGCCTAAATATAAGTTTTCGTTTTAGCACTCTAAAGATTGCTTTCATAAGAAGTAGTTTTTCTATATGTTCTAGAGCAAGAGAAAAATCCTGTTCATATACATAGATATGTATATATATATATATACATATATAGGATCCTTGAAACGAACATTTGATGAAAATACATGAACCTTTGATGGAGAAAAATCTCATTGTGAAACACGCGTTACTTGGGCCTTAAACAACTTGCACAGGAGTTTCCATGACATTTTAGTCACAACATTTTTGTGCGACTAATTAATGTCATTTTTAGTCACAGGGTTGTGATTAATAAGCAGTTACTCATAAATTTTTGTCATGATTAGAGTCTAAAACTTTTAGTCATAAGGCTTTTAGTCATGGTGTGGCTAAAACTTTTTCCAGAGACTAAAAACCTGTTAGCTAAAAGTTTTAGTGAGAACAAAAATTTGTGACTAATTGCATATGAATCACAAGGTTGTGACTAAAAATGATATTTAGTCACATAAAAATGTTGTGATTAAAATTATATAAGAAGACGTTGTATTTTTTGTAGTGGAACACTAAACCATTATTTGTTTATCAATTTGTGCATTGGGGTCTTGCACGTTGGGATGTGTTACTTCCTTTTTAACGTCAGTTGTCTGCTTTCTTTGTATTTCAAAAAGTATATAAAGGAAGTTTCAAGTCTCAACTTTAGGCAGCTTTCTCATTGATTTCCTTTCTCTTTTGTTTCAGCCTTTCAAAGATAAATTAATATCAATTCATGTTGTCTCAATTCGATCGAGCAACTTGCTATATAAGATTTGAATAATACTTAATATTTGGGGTCAATTTATGGTGCATTTATCATTTTACACATTGGATTGAATGTAGGGGCATAAGGATTATTGATTATGTACTCAATGGAGTGGACATGTAGGTGTTTTTTTCTTCTTCTGATTGAGAGGGAGTGTAACTAATGACTAGGTCTTAACAGAGTACATTTCAACAAGGTTGACATCCTCTTTCGTCCATCCCTAACTCCAAAGTTTATTAAATAATGAAATGAAAAATATAAAGAGTTTATGAAACTGCTCAAATATTGAGTGATAGTGTTCGATTCAAAGCAACAAAAACAAAAACAAAAACATCCAAACGCTAAGGGGGAAAACCAACTAGGGGTCCACAAGATCTACTCCAACAGAAAACTAGAGAAGACCTCATTAGAAACCTAGACCAGTAAAACCCAATGGAAAAAATCTAGAGATCAGAAAAAAAAAAAAAAAAAAAAAAGGTGCACGATCGATTTAACCCCCAAACAAAATGCTAAGCCCTCGGCCAGATAAGAAGGGCTCTCTGGTATTTTTGAATTAGCCTCATCTTGGATGCTTTTGTTCTAATTTGTAGAATTAATTTGAATGTCTTCTCACCATTGCTAATGAACTACTACAGTTAAAAGTAAAATAGTTGAATTATGTAAACGTAATATGTTTTGGATGCTTCAGAATGGAAAAAATCATTGGACGATACCGTGAGCAAGCAAAGGATAATAATCAAATCGACAACACTGAAGCCGAACAATATATACAGGTTAGAAACTCCATCTTGGAATATTGTATTTCTTTTCTCTGAGTTTTATTCAAACATAAATATGTTTATGCTACTAAAGTATTGATTTGTAGTCGTAACTATTTTGGATCATATATATGTGTATTGTATCACCATTGACTTGCTAACTTTTTTTTTTGTGGGTAACTTACTCTCATGAATAATGTTTTATTGATCCATACATGTGAAAAATGTGCAAAAGATTTATTTGTCTATGTCATTCTATGAGTCTCTTTCTTTATGCTTTATGGCACCACTACTCCCTTTGGTAGCATCCACTAATTTAAAGCTTAATTTGAAAAACATATTT
>CM046364.1:16303905-16331753 GCA_025413025.1 Ficus hispida | reverse complement strand
CTTTTTAGTATCTCTAATGTAATGTTAAATGCTTTCAAAAAAAAAAAAAAGTCAAATCTCTTGCCAAAGCTAAGATTTGGTGTTTATGTTATAAGAAAGCCATTTTAATACTTAGAGTTCGTTTGGATTATAGGTTCAAATCCACAATTTAAACAATAATTTTAAATTTTTGCAGGAAAAAAATACTAGAGAAAAAAGTTTTGAAGGTTTGTTTAAAATGGGCCAAACAAGATGTTAATGTCAATTTGGCATATGCTATATTGATTTCAAATTTCACACCGAGCAAGTGTTAAATTTTGACATTTGGTTGCTATTGTTGATAACTTATGGTTGATTTTTTTCATTTGATATTACAACACTGTCATGTTTGGTGTACTTAAAATTAAAAATTTACTTTTGCAAGTTCTACAGACCACAAATTTATGATAACGAATAGACTAAAATACATTATTCATTGACATAAAAACAACATAACTACTTGTCATTTACATGTTTTCGTGTAAACATATAATTTGCAGTAATATCAGCATTAGCATTGTAGATAATCTTAGTCTGAATGAAACTTTTACATTCCATGGAAATGTGTATTGTAAAATTGGATACGTTCTTACTTGGATCAGTTGTAATATTCTTCACTGAACTTTGGATCTTGCATTGTTATTAGGAAGCTTTTGGCGTGACATAAGTTCTTGTTCTTACAAGAACTCCAAGGGATGAATAGGCAGTTGGAGCAAAGCCTACGCAATATAAGAGCAAGAAAGGTATGTAATATATATATATTATAAGGTGTGCATTTTATCAGAAATATTTTGTTAACCCCTATAGCTGTTGCTCTTAGCTTATATATATATATATATATATATATATAGACACAACCACACACACACACATAATGATGATGATGATGATGATGATGAAAGCTGAATAAAATACCTGAATCGCCTATCTCCCAGGAGCAACTATTCAATGAGCGGATAGAGCAACTAAAAAAGAAGGTATTTTTGTTCCATTTTGTATCAATATGTGCTTCAAGCTTAGGTGTAATTAATTAGTCTTTTTTTCCTGAAATCAGGAAGGGATTCTATTAGAAGAGAATGCAAAGTTATGTGAAAATTTGCAGGTAACTTTCGAAGTCTTTTTGTTTCTTGTCTCTACTTTTGCATCTTTTTCACCCTGGTAAGAATATTATCATCTCTCGTTTGTCTTATTTATTTGCTGTTTCGGATCTTCTCTTGTGGCATTTTAGGCTTTACGATTGGAAAAGATTTTCTGCAGTAAAACCAACTTCAAAATCAATGTTTGTATTCAAGGATTTCACTTGACTAGTTTTTGCCACTTGCCAGCGTAAAATTTTTAAAAAGTAAAATATAACTAAAGAAAGGAAATAAATTTAGAACCAAGTTTCACATGGTAGCGCTAACTCAACAACCTTCAAGCTATATCCATCAATGCAAAGTCACTTCCCCGATTCCTTTCTTCCGGCCTAAACCCCGCTCTCTTAAGGCTTTTCCCTCACTCCGCTTCCACATTGGAGAAAAAGCAGTATTGCAGTTGTGTGGTTGTGCTTGATCGAGCAACGGCATCAGGGCCTCCCCCAAGCTCTGATTCTCCTCCGGGGATTGTTAGGGGGAAAGAAAATTCTCTGCAATTTATAGAACCTATAGTGGCCTCATAAACGTTAGTGTATCTATCCCCGAATAAGGTAAGGCTCTTTTAGTTTTCTTGTCAAAGAAGAAAAAAAAAAAAAAAGAAAAACCAAGTAAAGCCAGACAATGAGGCAAAGATAGCAGACTTGTCTCGAGACGGGAAGCATAGGGACATTGCTCCGGTCTAGTTAAGTAATTGAGTCTGGCTCCTCCGCTCTCAATAAGATCGAGTTCTCTTTTCAAGTTTGAAGTGTAAATAAGCAGAATAGATAGATGACAACCAGAGAAAGAAAACCAAAAAATAAAAAAATAAAGGTTTGTCATAATATATTATTCTTTCATATATTCTACTGGTTTTCTTTCTTCTAATCAAGAACATTATGCATCTGTTTAGCTCTAGCTTATATATATACATATATGGAAATATTTAACATTTTCGATAGAGTACTACTTGAGCTAAACTGCTTATATTGGTAGCCATTAATCCAAGAGAAGGAAGCAGTAACCTACCACAGTCAAAGCAGCAACGGTACAACTTCAGATCAGGTGGAGACCGAGCTGTCTATCGGGCCGCCAAGAAGTAATTCGCAGCTGATTACTCGAGCTGATTGTTCATGATCTCTTGAAAACCAAACAAGTGTTTAGTGTCAAATATTGATGAGTTGCGCATCTAATTAAGAAACACGTCTTTGCAGTAAATGGGAATCGATGCAGTAATATATAAAATCATTATCCACAAGTTCATTTTTATGTGATTCATAATGTTGTAATAACATATCTTGTAAAGAAATTCCAAAATAAGAACTGACCTGATTGTTTTTAACTTGTAGCTAGATTTATACTCATCAGCAATTTTGGATATTGGCAAATATGTGGGGAACTTATTGCTCATATCAGACACACGTATGAGTCTGATCTATGAATTGAGCATTTGTACATTTGTGTACTTTTTTGTAGTTTTCTTTTGGAAAAATCTGTTGTAGGAGAAGGTACTTTTTCATCATGGATAATGAGGGCTTGATTGATCATAATCTGTTGGTGAAGGATGACAATATGTATCCACTTTGCCTTTTAACAGAGTGTATGATATTAAACATTTAGCTTATGTTTAGTGTAACAGCTGCACTTGAGTTTTTTGAATTAAAGTTATTTGATTTTTTAAAAACAAGTTAAAATATTCATTGATTTTTCAGATAAAGACATAAATGAGTTGAAAATATTTGATTTTTAACTAGTATTCAAAAAAAAAAAAAGGTAATTTGTGCAATCACTCACAGAACTTTTTGAATTTGACATTTTAGTCACCTTTTTATTTATTTATTTTCCATGACAATCAGCCTCCCAAGTTTATTATTTTTGACACTGTCATCGGTCTTTTTACTCACGTTTTGTAAAATTTAGACGGTCTTTACTTGTGATAGTGCAAAAATAACATTGTTGTCGGTAATTTAACTTAAAAATATTTAAATTTTTTTTAAAATTTAAAATTAAAAATCTTTTTATCCTCCATAAATGGGCACCACCTCCGATAACTATTTCAACCTCCATTCTTTAACACAGCAGGTGCCATTGGAAAGCTCTCGACGATTTAAGTTGAACGACATGCTGAGTTGATGTCAGTTCCATCGAAGAGTTTGCAATCACGTTTCAAAGTTAGAAATGCCCAAAACTACTAATTTCAATCACAATAACTTCATCGTTCAACGTCAAATTAATAAAAAATCATATGGAGAAGTCGTATGATTGCCTTCTGTAGGAGATGTTTGGTGCAGACCGACCTGCCCTACCCCACTGATCTTTTGCTCATTTCTCCTTGTACCAATTTCCTAAAATTTTTCCTTGTTGTCTAAAGTTATTGAGGATTTTGTGAGCTAACGAAATGACCATAATACAAAATTAAGAAATAATTACACAAAAAATTTATTTTTAGAATCTCATTTTAAAATATGTCATTTTTTACAATAATATTATGTAAATATCCATTAAAAAAAACCATTTATAGTACCCATTTTATCCTTTTATTATATTTAATATCATTTTCCTTTATTATGATTCATACGTTTTCCTTATTTGTTCATAATTATTGTACCTTTATCTTAATGACTAGTTTTCATTATAGTGATAGCTTAGTAGTATAATTAAGGTTTTTTATAAACATATTTCTTAAGTACGATTTCGATTCCTTGGAAACCTATTTTTTAGTATAATTTAGGTTCTTTATGATAATTGCAATGTTATTGTGATAATTTATTTATTTATTCTTTATTATCATTGGTATTGTTTTAATAGTTAGTTTCTAAAGTTTAAATATGTGATGAAATTATTTCTTTCTTTATGATAATTATTACATTATTATGATGTTTTTTTTTTAAATGTGTTATGCTTTTTTTCTTTATGATATTAGTATATCATTATGATGTCCTTTTCTTTATGATAATTATTATATCATTATGATTTTTTTAGGTTTAAAGTATTTCATATTTCTTTACAATATCTATTTATTTTTTATATATGTTTGTTGTGAATTCTATCTTAATGATCAATTATTTACTATAATAATTATTTTTCATGTATTATACAACTAATATCAATTATAATTCTTTTTTCTTTTTAATAAAGCAAGTAAAATAGTTTTTTTTTTCTTTTTATAAAAGATTTATTACCCTTACATTTTTTTTAGAGAATTGTTCTTTTATATTTTTTTAATCAATTCTTTTTATTTGTTTAGTTTCAATTCTTGATGAAAAGATAATATGGTCTTTATAAGTATCAATTTAGATATTTATGTAAATAAAATAAAAACAGACATTCTTTAAAATCATAATTTTTAATTTAGATATTTATGTAAATAATTTAAAAATTAATTATACCAAGTTAATTTATCCATTTAATTATTTAACCCTGGTGCTACAATCCACTGAAAGCTCCGTGATATATCATTATATGTAACAAGGGGACCTGTTGTTTTTTTAATGTGCTTCATTTCAAATAATCAATTTCAAACGATGGCATCTCTCTCATATATATATATATATATATATGTGTGTGTTTTAAAATGCTAGAATTTTTTCATTTTAAATCCAATTAAAATGATTTTTCTTTTATTTGTGTTTAGAGCGAAAAAATTAACAAAATCCCATCAATATTCCCATCAAAATCTACCATGAGCAACGAGGGTAGAACAATTTTTAATAGATATCCAAACACATATTTAAATAATTTTATTTGAATGTTACCATCCAAAACACAATTCAGATGATCATTCAAATACTTTCAAATGAAAAGTATTTGAATGACATAAATTTAAATATCATTGCACTAACATGATATATAAATTTGACATTAGATCAATATGACATAAAAATTACAAAAATAAAACTAACTTTTGTTTTATGTTAGTCAATAGATGAAAAAAGTGGTTATTTGGGTAATTTTCTCTATTTTTTTCATCTCAAATCTTAGGGCCTGTTTGGAGGGTAACATTTGACATCTAGTTTCTATATATATATATATATTTTCATTAAATCAAATATACTTTTCACTATTCACATATCTAAATGTCTATGGTAACTAAACTTAGCCTCCGTTTGGTTCAACATTTCCAATTCAAAATTTTCCTCTCAGTTTTTTTATGAGAAATTAACAAAAATTATAACTAGTTTTTGAAAAGTAAATTATCTTTAACTTAAAAATTTCATCTACAAACGACGAACAAAACACGTTATTAAACTTTAAAAGTCCATAATTTTATCATTTTAAATCTAAATGAGATGATTTTTTTTAAATATATATACTTTCGAGAGAAAAGAAACAAGATCAATATCAATATATATATTTTTTGAACACATTTTAAATTTCTACATTGTTTTTTTCAAAAAAAAAATTTTAACTGAATACATATGTTCAAAATTTCAATTTAAAAATCTTCAAAACTACATATCTCCAGAACCTTCTCTTACATGTCCTTGATGTTCAAGTCTTTTTCTCCAACATATCCTTATTTGCAAAGCATTAAATTTGAAGAAAACATAATACAAGCTGACTCGACACAAAAGGTTGTGAGTCACGTGACGCGGTCGTCTCCAATTGGTGTAGGGTCACCTTTTATGTTTGCTGACAACAACCGACGTGCTGTCACTGAGTTATTGGTCTTTCACGCACGTCACTGTACGATGATTTTGACATGTTGCACACAACACAACACAACTCCCCCCACCTCTTCTCCTGAATGCATATGTTCTTCACCATATTTCTTCCTCTGTTTATGCCTTTAATTTTAGCTCCGTATGACTTTTAAAAAAGAAGATTATCTACACACTTTAGTCACTTTTTTTAGTTCCGTATTTTAATCACTTTGTTCAATAAAATAATTAAAACGGTATTGTTTACTCTCTCTCAGTTTTTTTTCTCCTTTCTTTTTCTTTTTCACTGCATTTGTTTTTCTCCCTCCTTGCACACGTTAGTTTTTCCAAATCAAGATAAACAACGAGGTTAATTAGGAGCCATTAGTAGTGCAAGATTTCCTTTTTATTTTTTCTTTGTATTTTATTTTCCCTTTTTTTCTTGTCTAATTATTTTGTCCATTTTTCGTCTCAATGACTGAGATGTAACTCACCAATTTGATGATACACGTTGATAGAGAAACAGAATAATTGCCAAGAAGCCGAGCTAGACATGAATAAGGAAAGAAAAAATGAAAAACTCTGCGGTTGAAGAAAGAAGATATATTTACATTTGAAGAAAAGTCCCCTCCTTGCATTCCACGCTCAGTGAGATCCTCTACTTAGGGTTTCTGAGAAATCCCCATTTTCCTACTTTTGTATTTGCTTCATCTTGTTCTGCAAGTACAAACTCAGTTTGCTCATATTATCTCATTTTGACTTGGTAAAGTTTTTCTCTGTGCATATATATATATATATGTCTATTTTCCTTTACTTTATTGTTTCGGAAAATTTTGGTATCTTTTTTTGTGGGTTTCTGCTCTTTAAATCCTTCTGAGGTTTCTTAGCATAGATGGTACGGAAAAATCACACTTTTTTTTTATATATGAGCTCTACATTGTACACTTTTGTTTGGTGATATTTTTGGTCCTCATTGTTCTTACAGAATTTGATCGTACGTTTTCAGAGCTCTACATTTAGCTTGAAATCTGCCAACACCAGAATAATATCATTGCAAGTTTTCTTCTAGGTATTTCGACTTAAAACTTGCATACTTTTCATACCATTTCTGGTATTTTGAGATTCTTTTTCCTTCATTATTTTATGCTTAAATTTTATGGTTAAAGTTGCATGAAACTTAAAAAAAAAAAAAAATCGGTTTGATTTTGATCTAGAAGGGAACATTATGGTGAGAGGGAAAGTTGAGATGAAAAGAATCGAAAATTCGACAAACAGGCAAGTGACATTTTCGAAGAGAAGAAATGGGTTGTTGAAGAAGGCTCACGAGCTCTCGGTTCTCTGCGATGTCCAGGTTGCTGTGATCGTCTTCTCACAGAAAGGCAGGCTTTATGAGTTCTCAAGCACCGAGTATGTTCCTCCCCCCCTCTCCCCCCCTCTTTTTTTATCTTCTTTAAAAATAAAATAAAATAAAATATAAAGGAATGATTCGCAAATCCCATGTTTTCTTTTTTGAGTAATTACATTATATGTGTTGCCTCGCAACATATGTAAAACATAAACTTATTGTACGAATTTTTTGTCCCATAGAAAATAAAAAAGATAATTGCAATTTTCTGCGCTTAGTGTTTGCAATAAGGTATGGGTTAATGCACTACTGATCATGATGGAGATGCTTAATTTACATACATGCATACATACATATATATATATATATATGTAGATATTTTTATAGCAAAGAGAGGTTCAAGACAACCAAATATCCATTTGGGGTACTTTATTATTTCCCTTCTCTTCGAGTACTACTGATATCACTAAATGGTATATGTTTGTTACCAAGGAGAGAAAATAGGGAGTAGAAAGTGATATATCGGCTATAGGTGAGGGAAATGAGAAACAAGGGTGGTGTTTTTTCTCTTATGATGTATGATATGAATTTCTCGTTTTGATGGATTTGGAGTTTCTCTAAAATCTCTTCTTCCCCGTCCCCTCCATTCTTTTTGCCTCTCATATAAAAAAAATTATGAATTCCCTCTCATACTAAATAACCACGAATGTCAAAATCTTTTTACTAATCCCTTCACCGTGCCTTCCATTCACTAAAGTTAGCGTCTGGCTTTAGTGAAAGGAAGTTAGCATCTAGCTGTCGGATTGTACCTGAAGTAATTGCTTTTGGGTTGATGTTCTTGGAGTAAAATATCTTCAAAAATTTTATCTCTCTTTCTGATCTTTTGATTTCTTTTCAAGTACTAATTTATATCCTTTTTTTAATCAGATTATATTCCCTTTTGATGTTGGGGGATGTCCTTCGTGCTCCTAGTACTTCTTCCATAACTTGTATTCGTATACAATTACTTCACTTGACTGTTTTTATGTACTTTGTTTTTTAAAAAGTGTTTTATCGATTGGAGATTTTTCTGATCCATTTTCATTATCTAGACGTACACGTATTGATGATATTCATTGATAATGTAAAAGGAAGTCCCCATCATGGCCGATGGGGCCAAAAATTGTGATAATTGTAAGGAGATATATAAATAGTTGGTTTTAACCAACAAAAAATAAATTCCATATTTGTATTTAGAATTTAAGAACCAATTAATATTTTAAACATAAGAATTATACTTCTTATTAATAGTAATGGCTGAGATTTTATGGAACTTTGGCTATCCAATATCTAAGAGGGGGAAAAAAAAAACAAACTTTTTGATTTTGCCGTTTGTTATAAGGCCAATCAGAGTACTTTGTTATGTGGAGTCTGCATATATAACTGTCAGCATTTGCTTGCAAATTAACCGTATGAAAGCTAAAACTTTTATCTCACTCAAAACGAATGTAGATCAAATTACAATGTGTAGAATATATAGAGTTGGCTAGTTGTTGATTAGTGCAGCCGAAGTTTTATTCTATTTTGAGATTTTGGAAACTGTTGAAATGCCTCCATGTAATATATTAACGCGTATATATATATATATATATATATGTTTTACATAAATATATGCATTTACTTCTGCGCAAGAAGCCTAAATATAAGTTTTCGTTTTAGCACTCTAAAGATTGCTTTCATAAGAAGTAGTTTTTCTATATGTTCTAGAGCAAGAGAAAAATCCTGTTCATATACATAGATATGTATATATATATATATACATATATAGGATCCTTGAAACGAACATTTGATGAAAATACATGAACCTTTGATGGAGAAAAATCTCATTGTGAAACACGCGTTACTTGGGCCTTAAACAACTTGCACAGGAGTTTCCATGACATTTTAGTCACAACATTTTTGTGCGACTAATTAATGTCATTTTTAGTCACAGGGTTGTGATTAATAAGCAGTTACTCATAAATTTTTGTCATGATTAGAGTCTAAAACTTTTAGTCATAAGGCTTTTAGTCATGGTGTGGCTAAAACTTTTTCCAGAGACTAAAAACCTGTTAGCTAAAAGTTTTAGTGAGAACAAAAATTTGTGACTAATTGCATATGAATCACAAGGTTGTGACTAAAAATGATATTTAGTCACATAAAAATGTTGTGATTAAAATTATTATAAGAAGACGTTGTATTTTTTGTAGTGGAACACTAAACCATTATTTGTTTATCAATTTGTGCATTGGGGTCTTGCACGTTGGGATGTGTTACTTCCTTTTTAACGTCAGTTGTCTGCTTTCTTTGTATTTCAAAAAGTATATAAAGGAAGTTTCAAGTCTCAACTTTAGGCAGCTTTCTCATTGATTTCCTTTCTCTTTTGTTTCAGCCTTTCAAAGATAAATTAATATCAATTCATGTTGTCTCAATTCGATCGAGCAACTTGCTATATAAGATTTGAATAATACTTAATATTTGGGGTCAATTTATGGTGCATTTATCATTTTTACACATTGGATTGAATGTAGGGGCATAAGGATTATTGATTATGTACTCAATGGAGTGGACATGTAGGTGTTTTTTTCTTCTTCTGATTGAGAGGGAGTGTAACTAATGACTAGGTCTTAACAGAGTACATTTCAACAAGGTTGACATCCTCTTTCGTCCATCCCTAACTCCAAAGTTTATTAAATAATGAAATGAAAAATATAAAGAGTTTATGAAACTGCTCAAATATTGAGTGATAGTGTTCGATTCAAAGCAACAAAAACAAAAACAAAAACATCCAAACGCTAAGGGGGAAAACCAACTAGGGGTCCACAAGATCTACTCCAACAGAAAACTAGAGAAGACCTCATTAGAAACCTAGACCAGTAAAACCCAATGGAAAAAATCTAGAGATCAGAAAAAAAAAAAAAAAAAAAAAAAGGTGCACGATCGATTTAACCCCCAAACAAAATGCTAAGCCCTCGGCCAGATAAGAAGGGCTCTCTGGTATTTTTGAATTAGCCTCATCTTGGATGCTTTTGTTTCTAATTTGTAGAATTAATTTGAATGTCTTCTCACCATTGCTAATGAACTACTACAGTTAAAAGTAAAATAGTTGAATTATGTAAACGTAATATGTTTTGGATGCTTCAGAATGGAAAAAATCATTGGACGATACCGTGAGCAAGCAAAGGATAATAATCAAATCGACAACACTGAAGCCGAACAATATATACAGGTTAGAAACTCCATCTTGGAATATTGTATTTCTTTTCTCTGAGTTTTATTCAAACATAAATATGTTTATGCTACTAAAGTATTGATTTGTAGTCGTAACTATTTTGGATCATATATATGTGTATTGTATCACCATTGACTTGCTAACTTTTTTTTTTGTGGGTAACTTACTCTCATGAATAATGTTTTATTGATCCATACATGTGAAAAATGTGCAAAAGATTTATTTGTCTATGTCATTCTATGAGTCTCTTTCTTTATGCTTATGGCACCACTACTCCCTTTGGTAGCATCCACTAATTTAAAGCTTAATTTGAAAAACATATTTCGACCTTGACATTTTTCGGGTTGTCCCTAATAACCAACGAATAACAAGTACTTTTTTCTTGCGTGGATCCTATTTCAATGGAAACGTGATAAGTCGAATGCCGCAATAATAAGTTTCTTTTCTCTTGACTTGACTTGGCTATGTTTCTTGAGTATCATGACAAAAACACCACTAGAAGGTTGACTCTGAAAACCCAATAATCTGATCAATAGAGTAAAAGTGTTTATATGTAAACTTTAGCCTGTAACTTATCAAGTCCCCTTTCCCCGATAATGATTGATAAATATGGATTTGAATGCAGCTTCTGAAGCTTGAAACTGCAAACATGGTCAAGAAAATTGAGCTCCTTCAAGTTTCTAAGCGGTATCCGTGGCCTATACTTTTATGCTTAATAATTTTCATTTTAACCCTAGACTTTTGAATGTGTCCATGTTACAATTGAAATTAAAAATTAGAAAAATAGACTGGCTGTATTTCATTTTTTGTTTAGTACTGCAATACACAATGTGAATTTAGACGCTATATGTAGTCATAAATTTTAAGTTAATGTTATATATATAGTCATAAATCTGAAGTTTAAAAATTGCAAAGATATTTTTTTAAAAAGCCCAAAATTAATAGTATTTTTATAATTTTTAAATGAAAAGTCAGCATATTTACTAATAAATAATTATATGACGAAATTCAACATATTCTCTAGTTTGTGCTTATTTAGTACCTAGTATTTGTAGAATTTGACATTATATATAAAGCCTTTTATGGGAGAATAACGTTTGAGTATCTCCAATATGATGTCAAATTTCTATGCCAATGCTAAGATTTGGCATTTTGATAAGAAAAACTTTTAAATAAGGATCTGTGTAGATCATAAATTCAAACTCACAATTTAAACAGCAACTTTAAATTTTTATGAGAGAAAACACTATAGAAAAAAAATTTTAAAAATGAGTTTAAAATGAAGTCCAATGGGAGCTTAATGTCAATTTGGCATATCGTTGCTATTGGTTGATGACATTTGTGTTGAGTTTTTTTTTTCCCCGACACTGTCATGTTTAGTTTGTTACATAATTCGAAAGAGTAGAAATTTACGATGACAACTAGATTGAGCATTTAAAATAGCATTAGTCATTGGAGCACAAAACAGAACAACTAAATATGTCATTTCACATCTTTTTGTGTCAAATATAACATTGACATGAACATTAGTATTAGCATTGTAGATTATCTTATATGAATGAAATTTTTGCATTCCATTGTAATGTGGTATTGTAATATTGGAGACGTTCTTTCTTGGATCGGTAGTAACATTCTTCTTTGAACTTCGTATCTTGCATTGTTTTTAGGAAGCTTTTGGGGCGTGACATAAGTTCTTGTTCTTACGAGGAACTTCAAGGGATGGTTAGGCAGTTGGAGCAAAGCCTACGCAATATTAGAGCAAGAAAGGTGTGTGTGTACATACGTACATATATATATATTTTTTATGAAATCTTATGAACTAAATTTAAAAGGACTTTTTCCACAAAGATGGTTTCTCTCAAATTAATATAAGGTGTGCACTTCAGAATATTTTTGTTGATCCCTACAGCTTTTGCTTTTAGCTACTATACATATAATATGTATATACACACATGATGATGATGAAAGCTCATAAAATTACTCTCCCAGGAGCAATTATTCAATGAGCAGACAGAGCAACTAAAAATGAAGGTACTTTTCTTCCATTTTGTATTCAATATGCGCTTCAAGCTTGGCTTTTTAGCTGATCTTCGTTAGAGCTTTTTTTTTTTTATTTTTAATTTTTTTTATTTTTATTTTTTTTGCCTGAAATCAGGAAGGGAGACTCCTAGAAGAGAATGCAAAGTTATGCAAACATTTGCAGGTAACTTTTGAAATCTTTTTGTTTCTTGTTTCTACTTTTGCATCTTTTTCACCCTGGAAATAATATTATCATCTCTTATTTGTTCTATTTCTGCTGCTTCGGATCTTCTCGTGTTGCAATATTTTAGGTTTTACGATCAAAAAAATTTCTTCAGCAAAACCAATTTCCAAATCATTTTTTGAATTCAAGGAATTCACTTACCTAGTATTGCCACTTGCCAGCGTAAATTTTAAAAATAAAGTAAAACTAAAGAAAGGAAAGAAATTAGAACCAAGTTTCACATATGGTACAAATAAATAAACCACCTTCAAAATCCTACTTCCCCCATTGGAGAAGAAGCAGTGCATTGCAGTTGTGCTCGATCGAGCAGCGCACGAGGGCCTCCCCTTCAGATCTGATTCTCCTTAGGGGTTTGTTAGGGCCTTAGGGGGAAATAAAACTCTCTTCAATTTATAGAACCTTCCGGCGGCCTCAGAAACTCAGAAACTGAATTAGTGTATCTAGCCCCAAATAAGGTAAGGCTATTTCAGTTCTCTTTGCAAGGAAAGAAACACCAAGTAAATTTGACAGGCAATGAGGCAAAGATCGCATACTTATCTCGAGACACAACATAGCATAGGGACATTCCCCCGGACTAGTAAAGTAGTTGAGTCCAGCTCCTCCGCTTTCTATGAGATTGGTTTGGAATACTGGTTGGAACCAAAATTTCCAAACTCATTTTTGTTTTTTTTCTGAATGGTTAAAAAAAATTTTAACTAGTTTTTGAAGAGTCAAACAGGTCCAATCTAGAAAAACTTAACTCCAATCGGTGCTCTAAGCACAAGCAGAGTTTTCTTTTTTCTGTTTGCAGCCTAATAAGCAGAATATATCCAGAATACAAGGAAAAAAACTATGGAAAATATAACAAAGAATAACCAAAATCAGCTTTGTCATCATGCATTCTTCATCTTCTTCTTATTGAGAAAAAATATCGCACGTCTTACTATCTATTCATAAGATCTGAATCCATACACACACACACACACACACACCCCTATACCGTTTTTGGTAGAGTACTACTGGAGCAAAGCTTGCATATTGGCAGCCATTAATCCAAGAGAAACAAGCTGTAGCCTACTGCAGTCCAAGCAGCAACAGTACGACTTCAGATCAGGTGGAGACCGAGCTGTTCATCGGACCGCCGAGAAGTAATTATTCGCTGCTGATTACTCAAGCTGATTGATAATGATGATCTCTTGAAACCAAACGAAGTATATATATACATACACACACACACACACACATATATATATATATATAGTTTGTAGATCACTTTTATTGAGTGTCAAATGTTGATAAGTTGCGCTTATGGATTCTAGGAAACACGTCCTTGCAATAAATGAGAATCGATGCAGTATGAGATCCTTGTTCATAATTAATGTCGTAAAGAAATTTCAACAATTGTAAACGATCTTGTTTTTTTCTTTTTTTTTTTTTTAACTTGTAGAGAGTTGTTTTCTCCTCATTATAGTGAAGATTGAGATATTTTTCTTATCATTGGAGTCCACTAAATTCCTCCTACTGAAGTTCTACTGAAGTTCTTTGTGGTAGATTTATCTCATGAAATTATACGTGTCACTTATTTATATGAATAAAAAAAAAAAAAGAAGGGGATATATTTCCTTATATTATGTGTTATATATTGTTCATAGCAACATTGCAGAACTTGTCAGCATTTTGGCACTTGGCAGATCCAGTTCCAATATTGGCAAATATATGGTGCATTTGCTCATATTAGACACATGTACACATCTGATATATGAATCGAGCATTTGTACATTTGTGTTCCATTATCGAAGACTCAAGGATATGATGAAGATGGTCGATATCATTTTCATTATATTTATACTCTGCATGCGCAGCGTTGAATTTATCTTGATTTTTTTTAATCCTCAAAATTACTCAGTATTATTCATTTCAAAAAAAAAAAAAAAACTCAATTTTATTCAAATGGGGTGTCATTTAGCAAAACTGGCCTTACTTTTTCCCCCCTTTTAAACACTGCCCTATGTTAAAAATCGTGAAAGAAATAGAGTTACTCTATTTACACCTACTATATTTATAAATTCCGTAATAAATCACAATTTATCTTTATTTTAATTCGGTGAGATTTATAATACAACATGCACTTTTGCTCTATCGATAAAGAAAATACTTTTTACCGTAACTAACAGTGAGAAATGAATGTGCATTGTTAATGTAATGCTCCAATTTATAAAGTAGTTTTTCTTTAAATCCAAAAATAATTTATAATTATTTTTTAAAAATTAAATGTATTAACATGATAAAATTTAACTAAAAAAAAGACAAAATACTGAAGAAACCTGATTGAAACTCCACTGCACCTGCAACCCCCGCCAGTGAGATCTGTCATCTACAAGCCCCACCTCCAGTGACCTTTTCCTCGGCAAGATCCACCCCTGGCACATCCCCTCAACTTGGATTTTTTTTTTTAATTCCTAAAGATTGCTTTTTTTTTTTTTTTAAAGGCTTTTTTGCACTAATGCGCTCGCTGGACTTACTTGAAATTGTGTAGCAAAAGACATCCAATTGACATGATGCTCATTTTTTTTTAATCAAAATTGATCTATGACTTGGACATGGATTTATCTATTATGTTTCAAAAGATAAATTTAAGATTAGTACTTGTGCAACAAATAATTACTTATATGTATTATTTTGAATATTATGGAAAATTTTGTAAGACATTATCCTATAGGTGGACGAAAATCTCAGGATAAAAACTATGAGATATGCTATTTTTATACAGTGGGAGGAGAGACAAAAATCACCAAGGAGTCATCGCAATGCCAACTAAACCACGTCAACATTACTACAAAATAGGACTCATAATTAGGCCATGATTATTAATTTTCAGACCGCCTATGGCAATAGAGAAAATTATGAAGATCTCACCTTTAGAAATTATTAATTTTGGTCCACTAGTACTTTGAAGGAATTTCATACCATAGTTATTCTGACGGTCCTCATTGAGGCATGCTGGAGGCAAGATTACAATTGGGCAATTGACGGTGGAGGAAGACAGTCACATGTGCTCGTTAGTGTGAAGCGTGAAGGGGGAGTCGGCGAGGTTCCACCTTTCTGGGTGCATTTGGGTTCAACAGTCATGCACAACAACAGGTGTACACTGGTGAAATGGTGGAGGTCATGCACCAGTGACATGGTGGAGGTCCTATTGGTGCTTTGTCTCACCAAGTTTCTACGAATGTTCAATTAGATTTGGTTATGGGTTTCTATCAAGTTGATGATTTTTGTTATCATTTCTTGGTTTTTTTTTGGTGGAATAATAAAGATGTTTTAATCGAGTCAACTGGATTTTGTTTCGATGTTTGTTCTTAATGTTGCTAGTACTAGAGGTGGTCTTTTAACCTTTTGAGTTTGATTGTGGTTAACCAGATACGTACCTTAGCAGTATTTTGATTCCATTGGGCTTGCATCTAGCGGAGTTGATTGTAGTCTTAATGTTATAGATTGCAGACTTTCAATTTATAAGATGATTACATTAATTGTAGAAGTCTTTTAAAATGAACATTACACATACTTGATTATTAGTATATCAAGATACTTTATCATTGGTTCTCATTATTCATCTTTTCCTAAATTTTATAAGATTTTACTTAGAATCCGATATTAATCGAGAGTTTTACTTCAAATACCACAAGGTTATCTATATGTTTTATGTGATTGAAGACATTTACTCTGTAAAAAAAAAAAAAAAAAAAAAAAAAAAAAAACACGAAGAAAGCAGTTGTACAAGCTGACTCACCTACCCCAAAAGGTGAGCCATGGTCCCTTATTGGTCTAGGGCCACCATTTACGTTGCAGACAACAGCCGATGCTGTCACTGACTTATTGGTCTTTCACGCAAGTCATTGTACGATGGTTGTTGTCATGTTGCACCCAACACAACTTTTTATTTTATTTATTCATAAAAAAACTTTTTTTAATTTTAGGTTATGTTTGGTATTAAGGTAATTAAATTATATTTTTTATCTTAATTTTTATTTTTTAAAAAAATTAATAAAATTTATAATTGATTTTTAAAAAATCAACCTAACTCAAATTTAAAAATTTCATCACCAACTAATTTACTAAATAGAGACTTATTTTGTTCTTCTTCTTTGGAAAGCACAACTTAATTCTTTACCATATTACTTGTTATATTTATGCCTTTTTAAGCTCCGTATGACTTTTCAAAAAGAAGATTATCTACATTTTTTTTATAATGTGGATTATCTACATATTTTAATAACTTTTTATTAGTACTAGAATTTAATCACATAGTTGAATAAAATAATTGAAACGATGTTGTTCAGTCTCTTAAAAAAAATATATATATATATATATATTTTACTGCATTTGTTTTTTTCCCTCCTTACACACGTTTGTTTTACCAAATAAAGACAAGCACCGAGGTTAATTAAGAGCCATTAGTATTGTAAGATTTTCCTTTATTTGGCTTCTTTATATTTTATTTTGCCCCCTTTTTAAAAAAAAAAAAAATTTTCCTGTCCACTTATTGTCGTTTCTTTTTTTGGGGCGGGGCATTCCCCTGACAGAGATTGACAAAGAGAATAATTGGCAAGTTGCGAGAGAGCTATCGATCGATGAGTAAGGAGAGGAAAAATGGAAGACTCGTGTGGTTGAAGAATAAAGACATATTTACATTTCAAGAAAAGTCTCCTCCTTCCATTCCACGCTCCGCGAGATCCTCTTAGCTAGGGTTTCTGAGAAATCCCCATTTCCCATTTTTGTATGTGCTTCTTTATCGTCAAATACGAACTCAGTTTGGTCATCTCAGTTCGATTTAGTAAAGTTTTTCTGTGATTTTCCTCCCGTTTACTTTCTTGTTTCGGAATCAATTTTGGTATCTTTTTTTTGGGTTTTTTCTCTTTAAATCTTATGAGGTTTCTTAGCAAATATGGTTAAAAAAAAAAGAAAAAGAAAAAAAAGAGAGAGATTATATAGCTTTACTGTACTTTTGTTTTGTGATATTTTTGGTCGTCACTGTTCTTACAAAATTTACGTTCTCAGAGCTCTCTAGTTAGCTTGATTTTTTCTTCTAGGTATTTCGACTGAAACCTTGTACACCTATTTTATACCATTTCTGTTGTCATGAGATTTTTTTTTCACATTGTTTTACGCTGATTTTTATGCTTAAATTTATGGTTAAAGTAGAATGAAACTAAAAACGTAAAATTAAATAAAAAAGTACCCATTTTTCTTATTTTGTTCTTGGAGGGCAAATACAAAATGGTGAGAGGGAAAGTAGAGATGAGAAGAATCGAGAATGCGACAAACAGACAAGTGACATTTTCGAAGAGAAGAAATGGGTTGTTGAAGAAGGCTCGCGAGCTCTCAGTTCTCTGCGATGTCCAGGTTGCTGTTATCGTCTTCTCTCAGAAAGGCAGGCTCTATCATTACTCTAGCTCCGAGTATGTTCCACTCCACCCCAACAAACCCCTCCCCCCCCCCCTCTCTTTTTCTTCTTCTTTTTAAGGAATGATTTAACAAAACCCATGTTTTTTTTTTCAGTAATATTTACATTACAATTGTTGCTTCGTGACACGTAATACATAAACTTCTTTCTACCAATTTTTTTGTCACATGGAAAAAAGAAATATAATTGCAGTTTTCTGTATTCTTGGTGGTTGCAGTAAGGTATGGGTTAATGCACAATTGATGATGTTTCCACATATACCCATATGTGTTATATAAAATCTATTGTATAGATCTTAAATATATATATATATATATATGTATATATGTATACACACACACACCTTTCATAACCAGAGTTATAGAAGTACGAATTTTGGCCTTTCCCTTCTCTTCTAGTGCCCATATCACCAAAGCTAGAGCACAGCTGTTGGATATTGTACCTGAAGTAATTGCTTTTGGGATTTGATCTTCTTTGAAATATATCTTCAAAGCTTTTCTCTCTCTCTCTTCTCTCTCTCTCCCCCTATATATATATATATATATATTTGTACATTTCTCTTCATGCTAATTAATCCTTTTGTATTCAGATGATTCCGTAATTGCACTAAATATATAACATAAATCATGTATTTTCTTTTGATGCTAATCTAGTTCTAAGGGTGTACTTTGTTAGGATTACTGTTGATGTAGTTTCTACTAATTAAGCAAGTAAGAATTAAATAGGGCTGTACATTAGTCATTAACTAGGGTGGATCAGTTCGATTTTCTATTCGAAAGCAGTTGGTTTTCAGAGACGAGACTGAGCACTTTTATTTATTTATTTGCTATTGTATGCATTTGCTTTCAATTTTTGTGTTAGGCCCAAAAATTGTGTTTCAAATTCTTTATACAAGTTATTATAGAATATAAATATAGGTAAATTGAAAATGCTATACTTGATCGGTTCGGTTCTAGATAGAGTCCATAACCCTCCTCCGATCACCGAGCCTCCCATTTCTTAGATGGTTTGGTTCAATGACAAAAAGTGATTGGTTTTGATGTGCACCGACGTCTTTAACTAATCAAGGGAATTACATGTGACTTTTTTTTATTTTTTTTAGGACATTGATCTAAACAAAATTCGAAATCCCCCGTGAACATTGATCTAAAATTTAAGTTGCCCCAAACTTACATTTATAAGTTTCGTTATCCCAACTGTGAAAAGTCTCATCTGGTCCCCCTAATGTAGGTTTTTGGACATTATACATCACATTTTAGTCAATGTGATGGGAAAAATTGTAAGACCAGATTTGACCGGCATTGTAGGGCTAATTTCCTCCTTAAGCCCCCTAGTCTTATAAAAAACTTAATCAGCAAAAACTGGAAAGAAAACTGAAGCTTTACAACATTAAAGGATTTTATGGGACTCCGATTTGTAGCTATGTTGGTCGAGTGGAAAAGTGGGGAAAAAAATTGGAGGGACTTGATAAAGAGAAGGGAGAATAGGGTCGTTTGTTGAGAAGAAGCACTCTATATTTTGAAACTATTTAACTCGTTGGACACCAAGTTTAACCCATTTTTCAAACATTTTTTCTAGAGTGTTTTCTCTTATAAAAACTTAAATTTTTTGTTTGAATTATGAGTTTAAACTTATAATCCAAATACCTTTTAAAGTGTGACATGATTATCAACTGACAAATTTAAGAATGCAACATATAATTTCAGATTGAAAAAGTCTCTATGAAATGGAAGAATAATTTCTGGGTAGTTTGAAAAGGCTTTATTAAAGGAATGATGGAGAATGACAATGTGGAAATATAATTTCACTCAACATAACCCAACTATTTTTTTGTGGGTGCTTATTTCTGATCATTCTCTTTTTATCCTTCCTTTTGTCACTCTTATGCTTCAAATTAAGTCTCGTCCTTTCTCTTATTATTTATTTATTTTTGTTTTCTGTTTTTGTGTTTAATGTTGATGATACACAGAGGTTTAGTGCGGAACAAAGGTTTTAGCAGTGAGTTTAGACTTTCGAGTGTGTTATTTTCTTGTAGTGCCACAGTTGTCTGCTTTCCTTTTATCTAAAACGTAAAAGAAATAGAAAGTCTCAACTCTCAACTTTAAGCAACTTTCTCATTGATTTCTTTTCTTTTCTTTCAAACATTTCAAAGATACATAGTCAGTTCATGTGTCTCAATATTCGATAGAGGAAGTGGCTGGCTAGAAAGAATTGAATATACTTGACATTTTGGAGTCAATTTATGGTGTATTTATCATTATACGCATTGGATAGAGAGTATTGGATAGAGAGTGTAGGGGCATAAGATTATTAAGGGGAGTTTAGTTGCTGGCTGGAGATGAAATTTTAAAGTTGAAGTTTATTAACTTCTCATAACTAGATATAATTTTTGTTGACTTAAAAAAAAAAGATAAAAACTGAGATGAAAATTTGAGTGGAGATGTCAAACCAAACGGAAGCTTATGTGCATAATGGAGTTGACACGTGGGTGTTTTTCGTTAAAATGCTAAAAGAGAGAGACTTACAATTAATGTCTAGGTTAAAAAAGAGTATTTCGAATAAGATTGACACCCTCACGAGGCCTTTCTTCTTCAAGCCACCAACTCAAAATTTTATCTAGTTATAAAAGAAAAGATTTATGAAACTGCTCAAATGAGTGAAATGCAGGAATGTAGCAACAAGAAAAACATCTCAATCGCATTAAGAGTGTTGTAGAAGAGAAAAGTGAAGGAAGGAGAGTGATGGTTGGTTTAGTAGAAGATTTGACATTCATGGTTGTTTGGTAGAAGAGAAAAAGGAAGAAATGGATTTGGAGAGTGACACCAAGTGCTTCAAATATATTCAAATTTTCATCTTCTCCAAATTTGGAGAGATTGTTAGAATGATTGCATACCAAACACCATAAGTGAAAGAACTTCTCCCTCCTTTATTATGGAAAGGATGGAGTAACCATTTCTCTTACGATGTTTGGTATGAATTCCCTCTAATTATTCTCTAGTTTAGAAGTGATCAAAGCTGAAGTGTTTGGAGTTTCTCCCCACTTGTCCTTCATCTTTTCTCTCTTATCAAACAACCATAAGTGTTAAACAAGAAAAATCTAGAGAAGGAAAAGAGTGCATGATCTATGTGAGCCAAACAAAACGCTAAAGCACTAGGCCTGGAAAAGAAGAGTCCCTGTTTGAATTAGCCTCAATTTGTATGCTTTTAATTGATGTATGTGAACTGATCATGTGGGGGTGAGAATAGGAAAAAGACATGATCATTTCAGTACCAAAAAGCATTCTATCTTGCATTGCAGTTTGCACATTTTAGTTGGTTATCTTTCTACTACGTATGTATTATATATTGCCATGGAGTAAAATATGGACAGCCAAATGATTCCTCAATTTGATGAATTTTGTTTCTATTTTGTAGAATTTGATTGTCTTCTCATCATTTCTAACAAACTAGTAAAAGTAAAAGTAAAATACTTGGTTGAATGTTAATGTAATATGTTTTCTGTGCTAATTCAGAATGCAAAAAATCATCGAACGATACCATGCGCAAGCAAAGGATAAAAAGCAAACTGACAACACTGAAGCGACCAATATTGCGGTTAGACACTTCATCTTGGAATAATATGATATTTCATATTTCTGAGATTTATCAATAATTTTGTTTATGCCACTAAAGTACTCATTAAGTGGTCACTAATAATTACTTTGTATATATAGTTGCGTTATATAATTATTGTTTGTGATAATAACTTAATTATAATTTAGTGAATAAGTTTTATGGACTCATATATGCAATAATTAGTTTCTTTCCTCTTAAGGGTGATCGAACGGACTTGGCTATGTGTATATGAACTATAAGAGAGTATAACAGAATTTATAACAATTATCTGCTAGAAATGAGGAAATCATTATATATTTTGGTAAATTTTCTTGAATATCAAGACAAAAACAGCATAGGAGGTTGACTCTGAAATGTGAAAACCACACACACACACACACACACACACACACGTATACGACGCATAGAGCAACTGTATATATGCTAACTTTAGCCTGTAACTCAAGTTTTTCTTTTACGCTGATAATGACTAAGACATGGATTTGGATGCAGCAACTAAAGCTTGAACTGAAAGATGGCCAAGAAGATTGAGCTCCTTGAAGTTTCAAGCGGTATTCGGTCCTATACTTTGATTCTTAATATATGTCGATTTAACACTAGATCATTTTGAATATTAATGTCCATATTTGATTAAATGATTTAAAAACAGAAAAATAGAATACTTGATATATTTTGTTTTTATACTCCACATATAATTTCATTTTAAATGTTATGTATAGAGCCATAAATATTAAGATTTAGACCTACCAAATTTTTTTATTTAAAAAAACTTAGAAATGGCATTTTTTGTAGTTATTAAGTGAAAAGTCAACATAATAATAAATAATTAAAATCATATTCTAAACTATAGGCCATTTTTAAAATACTCATTTAAACAAATGACCGAAATTGTTTTATAAGTAAAATGATCGTTAATCAATGATTGACCATAATCAATTAATAATTTACTACAGTCAATTATGATAATCATAACCAATCTATAAAAAAATATATAATATTGGTCAATACTGACAAATCATTTCAATCAGTATTGACTATATTGACGAAAATGATAATTTTTATAATTTTACAAAATTTCGGTCACATATGTAATGCCAAATTTTATGCCAATGTAAGATATGACTTTTTGGTAAGAAAATATTTCTCATATTTAATGTCAATTTGGCATATGTCTTCAAAGCCAACTTTGGCACCAAGCTATGCCGAATGTGGCATTTTGTTGTAACTTTATGTGTCGGTTTTTCAGTTAATAACTATAACTTACGTGTTGATAACTTTAAGTGTTGGTTTTTTTCAGTTAATAACTGTAACAATGTCATTTTTAGTTTATTTAAAAAAAAAAATCAAAACTTTCCTTTTACAATTTCCAAAGAGTAGAAACTTATATTTCTTATTGTAAAAAGACTAAAAAATTTATTATAACAAATAGATATTGCATTTAAATTAAAGCATTATTTATTAGAGCCCAAAACAAAACAAATAAATACGTCATTTTACATGTTTTTGTGACAAATATAAGCATTGCCATTAATATTAGAGCTAGCACTGTAAATGATCTTTATCTGAATTAAATTTTTACATTCCATAGAAATGTGGTATTGTGTAATATTGGAGATGTTGTTACATGCATGGATCAGTTGTAATATGCTTCACCGAACTTCAGTTCTTGCATTGCTATTAGGAAGCTTTTGGGGCGTGACATAAGTTCTTGTTCTTACGAGGAACTCCAAGGGATAAATAGGCAGTTGGAGCAAAGCCTATGCATTATCAAAGCAAGAAAGGTATACATCTATTATATAGTAATCTTATGAACCAAGTTAAAATTAGGACTTTTCCCAAAGATTTCTCTCATTCTAATAGAAGTTCTGTACATTTTATTATGACACTTCTATTGATCCCATAGCTTTTTTTTTATAGCTAATATACACATACATATATAAATGTATATGTATCTGTGTGTGTGTATGCATGATGATGATGAGAGCTAATTAAATTACTTGAATCGCCTATTTCCCAGGATCGACTATTCAATGAGAAGATGGAGCAACTAAAAATGAAGGTATTTTTGTTCCATTTGTATTCAATATGTGCTTCAAGGTTTGCTTTTTTAGCTGAACTTTGTTAGCTTTAATTATTATTTCTTTTTTTGCTGAATATTCAGGAAGCGATTCTCTTGGAAGAGAATGCAAGGTTACGTGAAAATTTCCAGGTGACTTTCAAGTCCTTTAATTTGTTTCTTGTTTCTGCTTCCATTTCCCCTGGAAAAGAAGAATTATCATTTTTTTGTTTTTCTTATTTTTGCTACGTTAGATCTTCTGATCTTGTTGCATTTTAGGTTTTAGGCTCAAAAAAGATTTTCAACATAAAAACCAACTTCCAAATCATTCTTTGTATTCAAGGAATTCACTTCACTATTATTGGTGCTTGCCTAGACGTAAATCTAGGGCTCGTTTAATGGTTCCAACCTTTGTCTTTTAGGTTGGTTTTCAAAAACTTAAACTCCGCTTTCTTATGGTACATATCCTACAATTTCAAGTCAAAATGAGACGATTCTTGTTTCTAAAAGCTCACAACGATGACAGGAGTGAAACATGATCCATATTGTTTATATTTTTCTACACATTATAAATTTTTTTATTATATTCAACTATCACAGTTTATTTTCAATTCACATTTCAATCAAACACACATTACTAATACACATCTCTAAAACTTTAACTCCAACCTATATTTGAAAAGGCCCTTAAATGTATATATACGTGTATTTGAATATGGAATAGAGCAAAAGAAATTTAGAACCAAGTTTCACATAGTGGCAATAAATCACGAAAAAAGAGAGAATAAGGAAAGTGCCTTCAACCACCTTCTAGATCTTTCAACGTAATGTCGCTTCCTGACTCCTTTTTCCGGCCTACCCCCACTCTCTTAAGGTTTTTCCTTTACTCTGTAGGCTATCCCCTATTTCCCCGATTGGAGTAAAAACAATGCAGTGTGGTTATGCAGTTGTGTTAGGGAGGGAAGAAAACTCTTTTCAGTTTATAGAACTTTTAGTGGCCTCAGACACTGAATTTTGTCAAGGAAAGAAAGACCAAGTAAATTAGACAGACAATGACGCAGATATAGCAGACTTGGCTTGAGACAGAAACATAGCATGGTGACATTTCTCGGGACTAGTTAGGTAAAAGTTGAAATGCTTGTGATACATTTGATGGAAACTATTGAGGTTTTTTTTTTTTTTTTTTTTTTTTCAGTTTGATGCATAAAATGATTGGAATTTATCGATGACAACAAGAAAAAGAAAGGAAATATAAGAAAGAAGAAACAATATCGGCTTTATCATCATATATTCTTCAACTTGATATATATATATATATATAGGCTTTTTTTCTTCTAATTGGGTACAATATTACACGTTTTACTATCTGTTTAGCTCTAGCCAGCAGTATCAAACATCATAAGATCTGAATTCACATTTATACATGCACAACGTTTTTGGTAGAAAATCACAGGAGCAAATCTGCCGTATTTGCAGCCATTGATCCAAGAGAAAGAAGCTGTAATCTATTGCAGTCAAGGTAGCGACAGTACTACTTCGGATGATCAAGTGGATACCGAGCTGTTCATCGGACTGCCGACAAGTAATTCGCTGCTGATTACTCAATCTGGTTCTTCATGATCTCTTTAAACCAAACGTGTGTGTGTGTGTAGATCACTTTAATTTTGTGTCTAATATTGAAAATTAAGTTGTGCTTATTAATTCTAATAAATACATCTTTGCAATAAATGAGAATCGAATGAGATCGCTATTCGTAATTTAATGTTGTAAAGAAATTCCCAAAATGAGATTTAACTTGTAGAGAGTTGTATTCTCCTTATTATAGTGAAGAATTTGGGATCTTTTTCTTATTGTCAACAGATGAGGATATATTCCGGTATATTATGTGTCAAATATTGTTTACATAGCATTATTACGGAACTCGTCAGCAATTTTGGCACTTGGCAGATCCAGTTCCAATATGGCCAAATTTGTGGCATACTTGCTCATATATTAGACCTGTGAAATCTTGAAGCTTTGAGGATATCCACACCAAACTCCACCGTAAGTTTTAGAGCTCAAATTCTCTCCTCTTCAAGTTCTCAAAAGAAAAAAATGATGATCAATATCATCTTGATTATATTTATACTTCAAAGCGTTGAATTTATCTTAAATTTTTTTAGAATCCTCGAAATTACTCCTCATTATTATTCAAATGGGGTGTCATTAAGCAAAATATGGGCCTTAACTTATTTTTTTTTCTTTTCTTTTTGAACACTGGTCTTTGTTGAAAATTGTGGAAGAAATAGATTAATTCTTTTTGCACCATTTTATTTATAAATTCCACAATAAATCACAATTTATCTTTATTTAATTTGTGGAGACTTATGATACGCCATGCAGTTTTGCTTATTTGTCAATAGAGCAAAGACCTTTTACCTTAATTAATAGTGAGAAATGAATTTTTGTTAATGTAATACTCCAACTTATAAAATTGCTTTTTTCTTAAATCAAAAAATAGTTTATAGATATTTTTTAAAAAAATAATATTTACCTAAGTTAATAAAATTTAACAAAAAAAAATACAAAATACTAAAGAAACCTGATTGGAACTCCATTGTAATTGCAACTCCCGCCAGCGAGATCCGTCATCTACAAGCCCCACCTCTAGCGCGACCTTTACCCTCGCAAGATCCACCCCTAGCACACCACCTCAACATGGAATTTTTTTTTTCAAAATTCCTAAATATAGCTTTTTTTTTTTTTAAATGGCTGTTTTCCACTGGTAAGGCCCATGAACTTATTAGAAAATTAAAATTTGTATCATGAATTTTTAATTTTGATATTTTTTTCTTATATTTGAAAATGTGTAGCGGAAGAGACCCAATTGATAACTATGTTCATTTTTTGGTCAAAATTGATCTATTACTTGGACTTGGATTTATCTATTATGATTCAAAAGATAAATTTAAGATTAGTACTTGTGCAACAAATAATTACTTATCTGTATTATTTTGAATAAAATGGACAATTTTGTAAGCCATTATCTTTTAGATGGGTGAAAATTTCAAGGTAAAAACTCTTAGCTTCCATTTGGTATTAAAGTTTAACTCTACTTAAACTCTACTTTTTCATATTAATTTTTGTCTTTTTCTAAAAAATTAATAAAATTTGTAACCATGGATTTTGTTTTGGTGTTTGTTCTTTACATTGCTAATATTGGAGATAGTCTCTTAACCTTTGAGTTTGATTGTAGCTAACCAGATATGTGCCTTGCCAGTGTTTTGGTTTCATTGGGCTTGTGTTTACGTGGAGTTGGTGGTAGCTTCAATATTACATGTTGAAAACTTTTAGTCTATCAGATGATTATATTGTTTGTAGAAGTATTGTCAAAATGAGCATTATGCGTGCTTAATTGTTATTGTGTCAAGATACTTTCTCATTATCGGTTCTTGATGTATATTTTTTTCTTGAGCTTTATAAAATTTTATTGATATATCTGTTATCAATTGAGAGTTTTATTTCATATATCATACGGCCATTTGCATTGATATAGATTTGTATGTTTTGTTTGATTGTAGACAATTTACCCTGTTAAAAAAAACGAAGAAAAAAGTCGTACCAGATGACTCACCTACCCCAAAAGTTGGGCCATGGTCTCCCATTGGTCTGGAGTCACCAATTATGCTGCAAACAAGAACCGATGATGCTGTCGCTGACTTATTGCTCTTTCACGCAAGTCATTGTACGATGATTGCTGACATGTTGCACCCAACACAACTTTTTTTATTTATTCATTAAAAACATAACTTTTTTATTTTATTTTGTTTATCTTCTTTGGAAAGCACAACTTAATTCTTCACCATATTACTTCCCCTGTTTATGCCTTTTTGAGATCCTTATATGACTTTTCAAAAAGAAGATTGTCCATATTTTAATCACTTTTTTTAGTACCATAATTTAATCACTTTGTTTAATAAAATAATTGAAACGATGTTGTTTAGTCTATTAAAATATATTTTTTTACTGCATTTGTTTTTCTCCCTCCTTACACACGTTTGGCTTACCAAATAAAGACCAGTACCGAGGTTAATTAAGAGCCTAGTGTAAGACTTTCCTTTTGTTGATTTCTT
>CM046364.1:15617974-15637015 GCA_025413025.1 Ficus hispida | reverse complement strand
TTTTTTTTTTTTTTTATAATTTTTTTTACGTATAGTTAGGAATTGAGGAAAAATTGTGGTTTGGCGAATGACTTGTGAAGGAATTGAACAATGTATTACTTACTAAACCAGGCTTGCTGCATGGTTCAATGAATTCATTAATTTTCTGCTCAGAAATGACTATAAATCATTTCTTGGGTTTTTAGAGGGCATTTTTGTCGACTGTCATGAGCCTTAAATAGTCAAAAAAACATAAGCTGTTGGAGTTGTCACACTTTGTTAGAGTAATTTGAGAAGTTAATATAAACTACTACATGTTTGAATTTGTAGGTATCTGGTTTGAAGCCTATCTTAATGCTTTATTTTTTTTTCCCTGTTAAATATCAATCACTAACTCGTTTTTGTTTTGTATTCGTGAACTTTGCTATTTTCAGTACTGCCCTTCATGTTTGTTTTGTAGATTTTAGTCTGCTTTTTACCTTCCTCTGTATCATAATTTTTCAGTTTACTGTATTGTAAATGGGGAAAAAGAAAAAAGAAAAAACTAGATACTACTTGGCTCTAAAAAGTTTGGTCCCTATGGTTTTCTGGTAGAATTATTATTTTCATTATTGATATTATAATTTTTCTCTGACAATACATGGGACTAATGATACTGAGATTGGTCTGGGTACCAAGTACTGGTAACTTAGTCACCTCACAGCAAATTTTGAGATTTAAAATGCTCAAATACATGTCAGTTTGCCCAACTTATAGAAAGGTGGTAAAAGGGAGGAAACATGAAAGACACCAAAAGAAAATCTAAAGTAACTTATGGAGCTTACTTAAGATGACACCAATTTCGATTGAGCGCATCTTTATATATATATATATATATATATATATTTTGTCTGTCATTGAGGCTGGATTCTGAATTTCTTTATTTCTGTTTTTGTCTTTTAATAAATGTGAGCGAGGGATTTTAGTTCCTTCCACCATTTATATGAAAAAAAAAAGGTACCTTGTGGAGCTGATATGGTGATAATGAAGGTTGCACTTACCATCATTAATGAGCTGTGAACATTATTTTTCACTCAATATGCTACTCATAAAAATCACTGTAAATTGTCTGTGTTATTCACATGTCAACTTCTATCCTTCTAAAACAAGACAAATTTTTTCCATTTTTGGTTACATGAGCGCTTAGCCAATCCAAACTTTTACTGCTGTTCATTTTTTTCTTTTTAAAATAATTCTTGATTATTATTTCATAATTTAAGTTTCACTTAACCGAGACAAAAAGTGTGGCTGCTTTAGTTGGAAATTCCCATCATGGAACATCTATGTGCTCCTTTCGTTTCTTTACTTTTAGACAAATGGGAAGTCTATTATATGTTTTTTTATTCTGGCCCTGCTACGTGGACAATTGAGATTGTGTAAACTTTTCTGTTGGACATGATTGAGGTTAGACACGGGAGACAAGCTCACAAGCAGTGAAGTATAAACCAAATAGACAAACACAGTCGATTCTTGGGTGACACACATCCAAGTTTTGCTTCCTTGCTATGTGTTTGAACACAAGTGGATTATCCCCGCAGGGGCTAGCTCAACTGACGGGAGGGAAGGGATTTAGGTAGAAACTCCAAGGTTTTAAACCCGTGAGTGTTTTCATTTCTCAAAAAATAAATAGGATCCCTATAACCTTAAAAAAATAGAAATAATAAGTGGATTTTCATGTTGCAGAAAATTTGAAATTTAGGTAGTTCAGCTATGTCACAGTATCTGAAGGTCTAAGAATTACCTAGAATTGAAACTGGACGTGCATATGTTTGCAACATGCAAACTAGTGCTGACAGAAGTACAATGATATACAACTATGACTAAATTTTCAACTTGCATGGCCTATAATTATCTCCCCAACAAAAAAAAAAAAAAAAACTTTTGCTGCATGAGCCTAGCCCCCTCTCAGTTAAGAGGTGTTGTTCAAAAAGAGGAAAACAAAAAGCGGAATTCGATTTCAATTAAGATTGTGTTAAACGCAACAATAGCAAATCAGCCAAGGTTTCTTTCATTATCAAACAGAAAATGGGTGAGACTGTCCTAGGATATATATAAATATAATATTATATATATATATTTAATTTCTGATTCCTTGTTACAAGACAATAACCTGCTAGTTGAAGATTGACTATACTACAAAGCACAATGCTTAACTCTATGTTGAGCATTGACTGGTGATGGAAACACAAGCACGTGGCGAAACCGTGTGTTGGCATGGAACGGAACTAAGATATGTTTTTGGTTGGATGTAGAATCTGTTTAGTTCCTTTGAGAATAGAAGTTGCAAAAGGACACAAAAAGTGACATTGGGTTTTGAATTTTTTGGAACTTCCTTTTCTGTTGCAGAGGGTTTGCTTGAACTGGTTGGTGGAATGGCAACTGGACTTCGAGTCACCACATGGGTCAACTCGGAAGAACTCAATAAAGAATCTTTGTAGCTGAAGAAGCATTGCTAGCTGATTTAATTCGGCATATCTCCTGGTGTGTCTGTTACCGAAAATTTGACAGCCCCACCATGAGGAGAGGATGTCCGTCTCATTTTTTTCGGTTGTCACGGTCAACAGAAAGTGAGGTGTGGGGACTTCCTTCTCGTCACTCTCTTTTGTTTTCTAATATGGTTCCCTTGGATTATGTCCCATCATCGTTGGTAATTGTCATCTAAACATTCCAATTTTTTATAATAGTATTTGGCTCTCAAAACTGGACCCCCTTCTACGAATTCTCTTGCATTTCTAACGTCGAAAATTGAAAATTTGCAGAGTTTATCAATTAGCCTTTGCTATGATTGCTGAAAAAGTCTTGAGCACAGCCGAAGCAAGAAGGCTTGTCGGCTTGAGGAGGCACATAAGATGGCTGAAAAGGATATTGCAACGGATTTGAGCTGATTCTGCATGTACATTTCGGCGAGTAATGTTGACTAATTGCAACAGGTTGGTGGTTTTAGTGGTTGGTGGTTCAAAAGTTCTTTTGGAAATTGATGTAACAAGTGTTCGAAGCAAGGGGGGGAAAAAAAAAAAGAAAACAAAAAATCACACCACTGTTGATCTAATTCAATCTCATCCTTCTCTTCAGGATTGGAACTTGTCATGCAGGCTTGAAAAAAGTTCTTAACGTGACGCATTCCTTAAGTGTAAGCCTATAACTCTTTGAATATCTTATTTTCCTTTGCAGAATCCTGGATTTCTAAAGTTTTCCAGGAAAATAATCTGAGACTTTGGGTCATCATTTTAAATCCATTTAGTGGCAAAGAGAAAAGCTCCAAAGTTTGGTAAATACTATCATACTTGGTGTTGTTACACCTCCAAAAGTGATGTTATAGAGTTTTCAATAACCTAAATCCAATCATATCCGCTTATCATAAGATCCCTTTAAAAAGAATAAGTTAGATTTACCCACCTTCTATAGTCTCATCTATAATAGTAGACCGAAAAAATATCAAAGAGGTATGTGAAATTTGAAAAAAAAAATAAAAATAAAAATAAAAAACATGAAAATAAATCAGGATTTGTATTTGAAAGTTGGTTCTAGTTTTACCTTTCTTTTTTTTTTTTTTTTTTTGCCTTTTGCTACTGAATTGGGTGGAGACATAGAGGATCCTGTCGGCAGGGCCAGCCTATACTGACTGCTTACCAACTTGAAAGGAAAGGGATTAAAAAAAAAAAAAAAAAAAACTTGTATAGTATGGCTTCATTGTTCAAACTCACTCATGTTTTAGTTAAAGAGAAAGGTAGGTATAATGATTAGTACAGGACAAGACTCTCTTTTCTACAGGAATCTTGACACTTTCAATGTAACCCCATGATTTGCTTTTCTTCCCACTTAATACCATACTCCTCTTGGTTTGGTTGTTTTATGTATTATTATGAATCCCATTTCCATGTATTGGTTTTGAGAACATGATTTTGAAATGAATTGCTACCATTGTCCTTCCTTATGTATTTTTTTATTTATTCATTTTCAAACTGTTTCCCATTATTAGGAAACAATGAATTTTTTTTTTCCTCTTTTTGTTACAATTTACTCATTATAAATTGAGAATTTTACCTTGCAAAAGCTGATAGAAAATTCACCTTTAATCATTGAAATGATTCATATTGTAATATAGCCGTGATGGCAATAATTGGGTTGGAATTTCTTTATATGTTGATCATTTTCATAATTTCCAAAATATTTATTTATTTTTCCTTTAAAGAAAACATAATAGGAAAAAAAAAAAAAAAAAAACAACTAATCTCTATATACTTCTTGAAGTCCAATCTAGGCAGTCATTTAGGCTATAGGTTGATAGTTGTAATTGAGGCTAAAGTTTTTGTTAGTTAAGGTTTAACATAAAATTCTGAAGTGATTAACATTTCCTGGTAAAATAATAGAGCAAGTTATTTAGGTTGCATTTTTATTGATGTTTGGTTGGGGATGGGAGTTTGCAAATAAATTTTATTGTCAGAGTTACTGCTATACAATCATGACCTTTGAACCTATGTAGTGTGGTCCTTTAATTTTGATATCAAGGAATTCATTTAACACATTATTTAGGTTGTTATTTTTTTTTTTAAATTTTATTTTGGTTTGGCACTATTTTTGACACATAATAAGAGATAATGGTAAAAGTCAAATTTGAGTAGAACTTCATCTTCTCAAGTCTTGCTAATTTCCCAGGTGATTAACCTACTACAACTTCTTGGTTTTGCTTTAAATTAAATTGTGCTATATTATATTACAAGGCTTGAATCCCAGTTCCAATGGAACTGGTGTTAATGCAATCATTTTTTTAGAAAAAGTTGGGGGAAAAAAAAATATACAAACAATATTTATTATATATACATATATATTTGCATCAGTTGCTGCAAATCCAAGCATTTGTCATTTTTAGTAGAAAAGTTTTCTGTCACAAAAAAATAACTTCACTTTTCTGATCACAGCACAATATAGGAGCCCCATCTGAAATGCATTATTAAAAAGATTAGTTTGCAATCTAGTCACTGCATTGAGATTTCTGGGTATGTATATTTGCTAGCTGGGTGACAATATACTATTAATATCACATGTTATTCTTCTTTTTTCAGGTGCATATTGGCCCTTTCCCTATGAACTTTGTTGAAAAAGTCATCCCAACCCCTCCCCAGCAATTTTTTTTCCCACCAACCTCTTGCGTAATTGGAGAACTTTACGTTAGTGGCCCCTCCTCTAACAGATTTAAGTTAGTAAAAAAAAGGTGATAATAAAATTTTTTTCATTACCCAAAAAAAAAAAAAAAATTGACAAATTATGTTACTGTATCATATCGATGTAGACATATATCTCTCTCATCCACAGTTCCACACACACACGCACACACAACAACGTAATTGGTTTAACCATCGGAGTGGTAAGGCACTTACTTACACGACCGGAGGTCTTGGGCTTGAATTGTCATCATTATGGTGATTCGAGTATATAAACAATTTATTTAAGTGTAATTCATATATCACGTTCGGTCTCTTTCCTCCTGAAGTTATTTGAATATTTTATCATCTATCTCTATAATCCTTTTTGTTTAAAAAAAACCATGCATAGCATATTTTTTAAAAGAAAAAAGAAAAAAAAATCCCTCTTTTTGTACCTTCATTTTCTTTACTAAAAATTAAAAGTTTTTTAGAATTATAATATGAAAAGAAAAAGAATGAAATATTTCACAATCAGAGAATAGATTTAACAATTTGATTTCAAATTCCTTTGACTTGTAAAAATTATGATGAGGAGGAGGATATAGTGCAATGGATTCGATTTACAGGCTGCAAAAATAAAAAATAAAAATAAAAAAATACAACCACCAAATACAAAATTATTACAAATCCTATGCAAAAATGACCTTTGTGTGAAAGATGGAGTCAAATCCATCTCCATCTTGGTTGTGCTTTCCATTAAACGTCACAAAGTTGGCCTTGGCTGTTTATTGTTTTTGTCATTAAGTTTGATGTTAAAAATAAATAATTCCCACACACAAAGATAACAAACTATCCTCTCAAAAACTCCCCCCCTTATCTCATCTAAATGGTCATGATACATTATGATTACAAAACCTAATTATACTCTCCCTTATATTCCTCATCCTCAATCATGACTTTCTGTACTACTCCAATTTAGCCAACTAAACATAATATTCTACTCCGTTCTCAAGTTATTATTATTATTATTATTACTATTATTATTATTTCATATTTTTTTCCCTCTTCTTCTATAGATCCACGATTAACGGTAACGCTAGTATAGAAGACGGATGTCTTTTACAAATTTGACTTGTGCAAGACTCATTAGGTATGCTTTTTAGCTTTGCTTAGTGGGGCTAATTTCCACAAAGGGCATTATTTCCTTTTTAATATATATATATATATATGTAGCTCTCTCTGTTTCTCTCTCATCTATTTCTCTCTCCATCTCTCTCTTGTAAGTAAGGTCCAGAGTCTACACATGCCAAGCATAGTAATGTGACCTACCATACAGCTTTAACCAGAAAAGTAAGGCTAAATAATAATTGTAAGACATCTACTATTGTCTTTAAACATAAAAAGAGTGCCCCCACATAACGCAGTGTTCCTTCCTACGTTATGTGCCTGCGAATTCACCAGCATGCAATCTAAGGTCCCTATATATATATATATATATATATATCTATATACAGCTTCTATTCTATGTAGAGTATCTTTAGATGCCCAACTTGTGGTTTCATAGAGAGCACAACAGAATGTAGAAAAGGACTTTTACCTCACTTCGTCATATTATCTCTTTTGCGACAGATCAAGTGTTGGTTGGGTAGTGGTGCCTTCTCCATCTTTTGGAGTTTTGACCTTTGTGTATCTATTTCTTAATATATATATATATATATATATATATATATGTTATGTCATTTGATTGAGGTCGTTGCAAAAGATAACAGAGCATTTTGTTTGAGGACGTAGATATAGAAAGCGAGGGTTTTATTTGGGCTGAAAGGGCTGGACTTTTGTCCAACAAGCTACGAGTCCGTCTCCACAACGAACGAACAGACCCCTAGGGCCTGTTCGTGGAGACAATTGGGTTGGAGTTTGAGTTTTGAAAAACGTTATTGGGTATTTGGTGTAGTAGTTTGAGTTGGGATTTTTAAGTTTGAATAGTAATTTTTGTTGACTTTTTCAGAAAAGACAAAAAACTTTTTCAGAAAAAGACAAAAAAAAGTACAGTTCAACTTAAGTTGAAACGATGAGCCAAACACCCTAGAGGTTGAAATTAGATATATTGATTTGAAATATGTTTATTTTTCTTTTTATTTATATAAACTTTTAAAAGAGTAATTCTGAAGACAATTTTTCTTTTTATAAAGAATGGATAATTAATATTAGACAAATTACGGAAAAGGAAAAAAAATTCTAAAAAGAATTGATAGGAAAAATTTTTTTTGGATTTATTATGAAGAGTGCAAATATTCATAATGAACCAAAAAAATGAATATTTTATCAACATCAGATTTCACATTAATGAAAAAAAGCTAAATAAAGAAAAAAAAATCTCAAAAAAATATTTTGTATAATGAATTTATCTTTATCATAAAGATATATTCAATTTCATTTCTACTAATTTATATAAATGATAGTATTTTTTTATAAAGAATTTGATTCAATTTATTGTGTTATTTTTCAATTTGTTTGGTTAAGACATAAATGACAACACTTTGATATATAATGGATTACATAAACAACTAGGTTTTTTCATAAAGAAATCATTGGTTTTTTTATATAAAAAGTATGAATATCTATCAATTTTTATTGTTAATATTTTATGTTGTGTTTATTATTTAATATGAATCATCATCTTTATATTAAATATTTTATATTTATATAATTACTTTGATGTTTATAACTAATATTTATTTATTAAAGGTAATTTACATTTTTCAACAAAAAAATACTCATCATTAAAATGAAATAAAAAAAAACAAGGAAAATAAAAGAAAATGTATAGAAATAAAATGATGTCAATTATAATAAAATGATAAAATAGATATTACATATATTTATTAAAAAATAGATATATACATAATATTGTTGAAAAATGAACATATTTTAAAATGGAACTTTAAAAATGACCATTTTGTGTAATTATTTCTTTTGAAAATGTACATTTAGTTGGGGAAAAAAAAACAGTTTGTAATGAAAAGATATAAAAACTTGAAATGCGTTTGGAAAACAAATTGGATCTAATTTCATTTCTCTAAAAATTATATATAATTTTAAAAAATATATATCTCATTCCGATTTAAAATATATAATTATGTATTTTCAAAATTTGAGTTTTTAAGGAAACTTGGAGTTATGAACAGTGACATTGATTTACTTTCTAAAAAGAAAGACAATTTTGGAATCCCAAATGACCCCCTAAACACAAAGGGGATCAACGGTATGCTCGTTTCTCACTCACGAACGAGAGAGAGTCGTGAAATGATTGTCACTTTGTTATAAGTGACCGCTAATGGTGGTAAACTCAGTAACGAATGGATGTGAACTAGCATTGTTGCTTTTTCGTTAAAAAAAATAAATAAATAAAAGTGAAAGGAAACATGCAAATATACATTCATAATCCATGCAAATTTGAACACTATTCAGCCATTTATTAAAACGTGTAGTCACTCACTGCATATGACCTTCAAAGAAAAATTCCCCTGTAACAAGATATTCACATTTCCACATGGTTCTCAAGCCATCCTTTAGTCGAATACACCACCATATAATCCTATATACGAACCCTATTGTGTCATAGAAGCTGCAAAAGTAAATAAATACCGAGCACATTTTAAATATTGGCGCTGCTCGCCTCCATGAGTCCATTGCGTAACTGCTCACCGATGTCCCTAACGTGACCAGGACCATGTGGTATGAAAACAGTCGTGTTCTTTGAGGAGTTGCCGAGGTCTTTAATGGTGTCAAAGTACTGAGTGACCATGATGAGATCCATCACCTCCTTGGCTGAGGTGCCTTCCACCTTGTGAGAGAAGTTCAAGATGTTCTCTCTCAATCCATCAGTGATTGCCTGCCTCTGCCTAGCGACACCAAGGCCTCCTAAGTACTTGGATTCAGCATCGGCTTCGGCTCGTTTGATTTGAAGAATCTTCTCTGCTTCTCCTTTGTATACACTCGCAAGTTGGAGCCTTTGAGCTGTGAAATATGAGAGAAACTTTTCATCAACATGGAAACTCTACCAGTTAAGCTTAAAACTCTCGCTCCTGTTCTCAGTCACTCACGGGGATCAAGGGGAACTACTTTGAACGGTTAGTTTCGACATAATTTCCACACAGATGCATGCATACACAAATCTTCAGTGTGCGAGTGTGTGCAAGTATCAGCTTGCTATTTTCCCTTAAAAATATCTGGGGCAACCAACATTAAAGGTGCCAATCCTGCAATTTACTGATTCTCAAACTTTTATGTTTCCATTCAATGGTACTGAGAAACTATGTCTAGGTAAAAGGCCCCAGTATGAGAGAAGAAAATAATGACCTGCATTGATCTCGTTCATCGCCGTCCGCACATGAGAATCGGGTATGATGTCAACCATTAGTATGTGTTCTATGCTATATCCATATGCCACCATAACCTGACCACCAGTTACACAACAATATCAAATCTATAGACAACACAAAGCACGCAAAATATATTGAAACATGGAAAGAAGAAGGGCACATCGAAAACACTTTAAAAAAATCAATAACTTAGTTAACTAAGAATGAAGCTGATAATAACAACCACATGAATTCACACTTCACACTCATTCCACTTGACAGCAATGTATCTTAAACAAGCAGCCAAGTACATTTCTAATACAAATAAATGATTAATTTCATATAAGTATATTCACAAATGATTAATTTCATAAGTTTAATCACTCAAAGGATATACCTTTTTTACGACAGCAAATCATGATTTATCAGTAAAAAAAAAATATTACGATAATTCTTCGGCAGGGCACGAAAAAAAATACCCTACATGGTTTTTAACAATTAGTTCTTCATCAATTCCGTTAAATACTATATTTTTCTTGATCAAATATGAGTCAATTAGTTAAATGACCCATTCACTTTTATTTAATAAACAATCTTCCATAAATTTTTATTAGCAAAATGACTTTGAAACGACTGAAAACAATCGGTTTTTAAGTCGGTCGTTCCAGCATTAACATGAAAAAAGGTTGTTTTTCTAATTTCAATTTTTAAGGTCGTCGTTCTGGCAAATTCCTCGTATTAAAGGAGGGCATTATACAAAACAGTATGATAACAACCAGGAGCTTCAATTTTCAACACAATTCATCAAATTCTTAATAAAAACAACAACTAAGGCCAAACTAAGACTACCTTCTCAAGTTCCTCCAAAACAGATTTGGCAACTTCACCCTTCTGTTCGAATAGCTCATCCAAGGTAATCCTGGGGACAAGAGCTCGAGCCACTAAAAAAAAAAAAAAAAAACTAAATTATTAAAAATGAACAAACCCGAATTCCAATCCTAAATATCTGAGAAATACCGAATTACCATCAAAGACATAAGCTTGAATTTGCTCTCTAGGGTTCTGCAACTCGTAATACGCATCATCGGCATTTTGTCTAAGAACACGGTACTGAATTGAGCATAATAATTGAACAAAGACGTTATCCTGAAAAAAAAAAAATAATAATAATAAAGATCGCATTAACCTCTTATTCTGATTAAAAGCCCTATTAAATTGAATTTTTCTTTCTTTTTCATGTATGGTTTTCAGTTAGGGGAGAGACCTTGGTTTTGGTCTCGATTTTGACGTCGAGGGAGGAGATCCTGGTGGAGAGAACGGCGACGAGGCATTCTCCGGCGAAAGGGTTGAAGAAATGGAGGCCCGGCTCCGCCAGCCTCAAGAAGCGGCCCCATCTCTCGACCACCCCTACGCTCGCCTGGTCCACGCACGCGCAGAGGAAACAGCACGAATTCCCCATCTCTCTCTACTTTCTCTCTCTACTTTCGATGCGTTTTCGGTTGCTTGCCGATCGCGGAATTGTAGCGGAATGAAATCCGTTCTGTGAGTTAGCTTGCTTTTGCCAATTAAATCTAAACTCAATTTTTTTATATCAATTTTTATTTTTTTTAATTAATAAAAATTATAATTAATTTTTAAAAAATTAACTAATTTAAATTTAAAATTTTTAATTCAAACCATTTTACTAAATACATTATTAGTTTGTTATAAAATTTTTAAGTCAAGTTATTGATTTTTTAAAAATGAATTATAATTTTATTAACTTTTTTAATAAAAATTAAGATAAAAAATTATAATTTAATTGATATTAAACCTTAATGCTAAATAAAGTAACAAAAAAAAAATCGACAGATCTTGCTAATGCCACATCAACATAGGAAGAGAAGCAACTTATGCTTTTGGAAAAATAAAATAAAATAAAATAAAATAATAATAATAATAATAATAATAGGAGAATATGTGAGAAAGCCTTCTTTATATATCATGATAGAATCCTATCTAAAACTGTCAAAATTCAATCTAATAGATAAGATATTAAGAGTATACGATAATTAAAATAAAGACTGATCTATAGGATCATAGGAAAAAAATTAACCTTTTTTAGTAATTTTTTAGTATAAAACTGCGGTAAAGTCTTTTTTATATACCTTATCGATAAAACTCATTTTTAAATCGTTCAGATATAATCTAACGACTAAGATATTATTTGTGTATGGTAATTATCGTATATTTTACCTTACCTTATAATAGCATTTGACTAATAAATTAAAATATAAAAAATAATAATTTAAAAAAAAATCCACCAGTGGTAGAAGGTTGGTGGGAGGGGAGGTTTCCGTTGCCGAGGTTGAGAAGGAAGGAGGGAGTAGGTTGGTCCACATCAGGGGGAGGGGGGCAAATCTAGTTGGGGAGGAGCGTCACTGGTGTCCGTGGGGGGCGCCTGGGCTCGAGCTTGCAGGGAGGGGGGTCATCAGTGTCAGGGGCGGCGGGGGGGGGGGGGGGGAGGACTGGGTCAACGCCGACATGGGGGTGATTTTGTCATCTCTGGCAATTTTGAGGTCATGGGGGGGGGGAGGGGAAATCGCAGGTCCGGGGCATTCTATGGTTGTCATCTGGCAATATTGTCGAGGGGGAGCTATAGGGGCGATTTCATGGTGGTTTGGGGGACAGGGGGGTTGGTTGCCTTAGAGAAGGCGATTTCCAGCAGGCGGGGGGGAGGGGGTCGCAAATCTGGGGCTGGTGGGTGCCTGAAGGTCGCTGGAGGCAAGGGGCGAGGGTGACGGTAAAAGGTCGACGACAAGGGGGTTTTTTTGTGGAAGGGTTGGGTTATTTTTTTAATTTTCTTCCTTGATTTTTTATTTTAATTTATTAATCTATAATATTGTGAGTTAAGGTGCATTGTTATTATCATGCACAAGCAAAATTTCAGCTGTTGAAATACATCGAACGGTCTAAAAATGAGTTATACCGGTAAAGTATATAAAAGAGGTTGTACCACAATCTTTTCTAATAACAATAATATAACAATTCCCGCAAAATAATGAGAGAGTCTATGGTCGAGATCAATTGAGAGTAACTATCGGTAGAGTCCAATCCAACAGTATAAAATGACGGTATGGTGAAATGAATGGCGATGAAGTATGACATACCGATGTTAATATAAGCTAATAAGCACACAATCTTTTTTTCTTTTTCAATTTCAGATTAATTTTGTTTTTTTTTCCCCAACAGATGTTCTTCAAAATCCAAACCCACCGTTTCAACTCTGCAAATTTTTTGAGCAATTAATAACAAAGAAGAAAATTTATAAGATTTATTGGGTTTTAATGGAGGGTTATTGCAAAAACTTCTTTTTTTCATTTTTTTTCTAGATCTCTCAACTCTCATCTCCATACCTACTAACCAAGAAAACTTCCTCCTGTTGGCCATCGTTCAATGTGCCCTTTCGCTGGCAATTATCTGGAGATTTTCAATGAAAATGATTATCGATTTCTCTTGGTACTTTATTTTTGGGGCTTGATCTAGAGGTGTGAGAAAAAATCATTAGTTTGTTTCTTTTGTTGTAGATGGGTTTTGGAGATGGGTGTAGTTACGAGGAATCGAATTAGAGGCAAGGGGGCTTGGGTTACGTGGTCTTGGTTCGTAATGAAGGGACTTCTTCCAGTAGCTTATCCATATCCGATCTAAGCAAGAACTCCGACATGCTCGTCTGGAGGTGGTGGAGTCCAGCGTCGGTGCTGTAGTATGAACAACTCGAAACTATTGCTCCGCTTGCCATCTCCTTCGACGGCAGATTCCTCAGTCGTTCCGCGAAGCACAATTATCGGATTGAAAGTAAAGCGGCGAGTGGTGCTCAGATGGGTTCAAAGGTTCCATGGAGTTCTGTAAAAAGGCAGCTTGTGAGAGAGTCCATACCTGAAAATAGCTTTCATCGGGCAAGAGTTGAAAATAGTTACCATATATACATATTGTCATAAATTTTACTATAGAAAAAAAATTTGTTAAAATAGCTTTCGGTGTTCTTGAGAACGCTTTGAATGTGTTTTCTAATAGAGAGAAAACAAAAGATAACAGAGATGCAGATGAAGAAGCTTTAAAGGCTTTTTTACTACTTAATATAGGGCCAAGTCAGAAGTAAAGAAAAAAAGAAAAAAATTAACAGAAAAAGAGTACTTTTTATTTTTTTATTTTTTAATTTCTTAACTTATAATATTATAAGTTATGGTATGCCATAATTACAATACATATCATCTATTTAAGTCAACAGATGATGTTTGAATGGCCTAAAAAATGAGCTCTACTATTGTTACTCTCAATAGAACTCCCTAATAATAATAATAATAATAATTAATTAGTCTTCAACTTTGCTTAAAAAAAAAAAAAAAGTGGACACGTTCAATCGTTATAAAAGCAAAATATTGAATTCATATTCAAAGGATTAAGTTAACAAATTGAAATTCAAAAGTCAAATATTTCAATTGGATTTGATCAAATTTCATTTTTATTCGGGAATCCAAAAACCAATAATCTAAATTGATTAAACCTTTCCCTTAAAAACTTTGATTGCACGAATTTGTACAGAATTTTATATAGATGAATTGTAATTAGGAAACTTAAAATCAGGTCATACAATCAAGTTAATTAATTGTATAATTTTACATATCTCAGAAAATAGAAAGAATCACAAAATGATAATTAAGAACAATCAATCGATCCCACAAAATCTTAACAAAAACGGATAATTATTGTTAACAATCCCCATATAAATCGTTGGTATAAAGAGATATTCCACCAATGAACAGGCTCGTCATTAGAAGAGACCAAAGGAGAGAGGATTGGAATGGATTGTCTAATGCCTGGACCGGATGAGGCTATGAAATGAATTGATTTTAGTCACTCTTAGCCGGTTCCTTAACTTTCCACCATTGAACATGTGAATCCTCTAAGATCAAGAATCCATCTCTGGGAGGTCTCTTGCAGGGTCCTATGGTTGGCCTAGACTGGGCTAGGCTAACATGAAAGGGATAAGCTCATTTTGTCCTCCGGAATGAAGTCTTCGCCAAAAAAATAAAAAATAAAAAATGATGGAATGGTTCCATTAATTATTAACACCCAACTACAAGATTGTTTATTAAATTTCTCTTAATTAGTTTGCTCCTTGAAGATTTGTAATTACAAAATTTACTTTGACTTTTAAAAAAAAATTTAATTATATAATAAGATTTTTTTTGACTTCTAAACATACATAATTTCAAACTTAAAATCCCCTAAATAAACCACAAGTCAATTACACAGTTATTTAAATTCTTTTTTTTAACCAAAAAAAATATTAATTTTTGGATTTCTTAAAGTTATCAAATTAGATTGTAAAGTTTACGTAACAACAAAATAAAAATCATGACGCGCTCAATTTTTTGGTTTAAATTTTGTTTTAATTCAAGTTTCCTCTCAAAAAAATTTGATACAATTTTTTTTTTAAATTCTTTTTCTAAACATGACTGTTCTATACATCTCTTAGATTTTGTTGTCGTTTAAGTTCTATAGAGAACGACTCCTGTTGTTCATAGAAGTGTTTGTGGCATCAAGTCAAATAAAGGGAACGTTAGTTTTCCATTTTTTTTTCTTGATAAAGTGTAAATTTATTTGTTGAAGTCTTTCTGGTTCTTGTAACACTTTTTTGTATTGGTGGACCCTAAACTTATTATCAAGTTACAATTTATATTCTGAATTTTTAATTTTGATAATTTACACTCTAAATTTATAAATCTGTAGCAATTTGCACCCTATTAACAAACAATGTTGATTTTTTTAATGAAAATTACTACTTCACTTGCATTTAGATTGTTAATAAACAAAAATAAAAATGATTATTTATGTCTTGAAATAACAATTCATATACAAATCACAAATCAATTTCCTCTAAAAGATTAATATTATTGTCAATTGGATACAATTTGTTACATATTTATAAGCTCAGGATACAAATTATTAAAATTAAAAATTTAATGTGGAAATTACAACTATACGATATGTTTAGGGTGTTACCAATACAAAAAAGCCCTTCTCATAATAAGTTTGTTCTAATGAACTCCACATGGAATACAATATGTTGTATCAACATTACTTACCAAAAGTAGAATACATATCCATTGTCATGATTTTCTTGTTATATTGATTATTTACACGATATTATGAGGTCATATTATCTAAATTTAAAAATTTTGTCACATAATAAGTACTAAATATTGAAGATACTTAAGCAATCAAATGAATTGTCAACATAATATTAGAGAAACAACCAATGGAATAAAAATAAAACAAAAGATCTGAATCTTCAAAACTATAAAATATAGACAATGCACACTTACTTTTAAACAAAGTATGGAAACTGCACTCTTTTCGTCTATCGTTTTTTAGGTTCACATTGTTTTTTAATCAGTATCGTTTCTTGGGATATTTCGTTTCCTATAATAGTCCTTTTAAAGGTTGATGTAATTGCGATTGCTGTCGTTTTCATCAACTGGTCGACATCGCGTTCATGGTTGACATTGTTTTGTGTTCTACGTCGTTTTATGAGTTTATTATCGTTTATAATTTTTAATGTTGTATTGAGATAATTGTCGTCTTCATACAGTTGGTACAATTTTTTGGTCGTTGTCGTTTTGGAAGTAGACAGTTGCTGTTTTCCAATAAACGTCGCTTTTTAAGGTCAATGTTGGTTTGTTGAGATTATTGTCGCTTTCGTGGAGTTGATGGGGTCACATCGTTTTTTCACTAGTTATGTTTTTGAAATTATAGTAATCATACAAATCAAGTCGTTTTGAAGGTTGGAATTATTTTTTTTATGTCGTTTGCAGTTGATATTGTCGTTTTCATAGTAAACGTCGTTTTTAGTGGTAACGTTAGTTTTCCATTTTTGCTTTCTTGATAAAGTGTAAGTTTCTTTGCGTTGAAGTCTTTCTGCTTCTCGTAATAAGTTTGCTCCAATGGACTCCACATGGAATGCAATATGGTGAATCAACAGTACTTATCAAAACTAGAATTCATATCTATTGTCATGAATTTATGGTCTTCATGATTATTCATATACTACTATAAATTCATATCATCTAAATTTAAAATTTTGTTATATAATAAATACTAAATACTAAAAATACTTGAGCAATGGAACAAGTTGTCAACATAATATTAGATAAAGAACAATAAGACATATTTGAATTCCGAAACTATGAAAAATGGATAATGCACGCTTATGCTTGGTCTATCGTTTTTTAGGTTCAAATTGTTTTTTAATCATGTTGTTTTCTTAGGATATTGTCGTTTCCTAAAAATGTCCTTTTAAAGGTTGATGCAATTGCGATTGTTGTCGTTTTCATTAACTGGTCGATATAGCGCTCATGGTTGACATTGTTTTGTATTCAATGTCGTTTTATGAGAATATCGTAGTTCTAATTTTAATGTCAATGTCGTATTGTGATATTTGTCGTCTTCATATAATTGGTACAAATTTTTGTCGTTGTCGTTTCGGAGGTTGACATTGGGTTTTTGCTTTTAGTCAGTGTCTTTTTCGGAGAATACTGCTGTTTTCCAATAAACGTCGCTTTTTAAGGTTAATGTTGGTTTTTTGAGATTATCGTCGCTTTCATAGAGTTGATGGGGTTCTTTGTCACGTCGTTATTTTACTGGATGTTTTTCAAATTAACGTAATTCTACAAATCATGTCGTTTTGAAGGTTAACATTGTTTGATGTCGTTTGCAGTAGATGTTGTCGTTTTCCTAGTAATGTAGCTTTTATTAGTAATCTCGTATTTTGTAGTTATTATCTTTTCATGCTTTTAACTACCTTTTCATGCTTTTAAATGTTTCGGTGTCGTTTTATAGGTAGTTCTCGGTTGTTTATGACATGCAGCCAGTACTATTTTTTCTTGATAATTGTCGTTTTTCGACGGTCGTTGTTTAATTTCCACTCAATGTGATTTTCTAATTGTCGTCCTTTTCTGTATTATTGTTGTATTCAAGACAACTTAAATTTTAATAGTTTTCAAGCCCAATAAAAAAAAAAAAAACTTTCATTCTAAAAGTTTCTTCATTTGTTGCTTTTCTTTCTCTCTCCTTTTTTTTTTTTTAACTTTTCATTTTCTACTAATTTTTATATATGATTTGAGATATTTTACAACTCTCACTAATTAAAAGAAAATTAAAAACACTTTTAATTTTCAAATTTTAGTGTGCCTATGATACACTGATTTGAAATAAAATTTTTAAATTAAACTAATTGATGATTAATTTTTTAAAAAACTAATTATAATTTTTATTAATTTAAAAAAAAAGGAGATAAAAATTAATACGAAAATCTTAGGTTTCGAAGCTAAGAATTCACGTATTCTCATCCCCCGGCCATTTCTCCCATACTTGAACGTCATTGTCACTTGTGAGGTCCATTCATGGGCCTTATCTTGCCTGTCGTGCCCACTTACTCCGTTTTCTCAGGCAAGAACGGACAGTCATGGGGACGATACAGTGCGTCAAAATTGGAGCAACAGCACAAGCTGTCTACAATTGCATTAACAACACTTACTATTATATATAGTTGTTGTCATAATCTCATAGCTTAATTGAAATTAGGATTGAACTTCTAATGATATTTCTCTCTCTATAAATATAAGTATATTTTAGTGTGAAGAAAGAGATCCAGTTCACAAAAAATATAATCAGATAATAGAAAAACTTTTATAAACGAGAAATCTCTACATTGAGTCATCCACTCATTTTCTTTGCCTCTAATGGATTATTGACTTTTCACAATATTAACACTCAAGATGCATTGCCTCGTCATGCCTAGTTGACTGGGACATGAGAGAAAATAATTTATTCAGAAGTTTTTATATTTAAAACTTGTGAAGTATTCCTGCACACACCCCCAACCCCCCCCCCCCCCCCCCCCCCCCCCCTTTGGAGAAAATAAAATGAAAATTTGAAATGTTTTCATTTCCTAACTTCTCAAATACCCATTTAAAATGGTATGAAATATTGCAAAATATTGTCATTTGCAACAATTTTAAGCAAAATTCTAAATGTTATGGGCAACGCATTTTTGTTAATTTGAAGGTTTTTCTACAGTGTTAAATGTTTCCGTCCAAAATATTTGTAGTCAAATATTTCCATATCCAATATTTCTCATAAACGGAACCGAATAATTTTTTCTTTAATAAACAACAGCCATAGGCTCTATACCGTTTATTAAAAAAAAAAAAAAAAGGGTCAACGTGGACTACACATATTGCCATGTAGAAATTAAGGCGGATCACTTCCTCCTTGACTATATATAATATATATATATATATATATATATATATGTATGTATGTTCAAATTTGTATTAGAATGCGCCAATTCTGTCCCTATTTTGCCTATATCCCGGTCCCTTGATTAAAATCTCAGCTGCTTACGGAAGATGTTCATGCATGAATATTGATCGATGTGAAGGAAATAATTCAGATACATTGGATTCAAATTG
>CM046364.1:15594050-15616550 GCA_025413025.1 Ficus hispida | reverse complement strand
AAAAAAAAAAAAAAAAAAGAAAACGGTTGCTTGCCTTAAATTCCCTACTTTCACGGCCGGTAATTTAACCTTGAAATGTTTAAAGACATAGCAAATAATAAAGATGATGATGATGATGATGATAATAATATTGATGATGATGATGATAATAATAACAATAAAAATAATAATAACAATAAACACTTTTTCAAAACCATTGAACATTTTGAGGCATTAAATTTTTGGGAGAATTGCTATATACAGTAGGTTTTAAAACTCTGCAACAATTACCTTCAAAAAAGAGGGGAAAAAACTGTACAATGATTTTGATGTAATCCAATATTTATAAGAGTCGATTGTTGCAATTTCTTTTGCTAAGCTCGAACTAATATTTCAAAATTAAGACTCCGTAAATAGTAGAAATGAGAGAGAGAGAAAAACAAAACAAAAGGTTGGAAAGAAGATGTATAAGATACAGAGAATTAAAAAGATAAAAAAGATATACTAATTTTCTATTTAATTGTTCGATAGAGAAGAATAAGAATATAAGAGATCTGTACAATTAATTACTATTTTAGTCATCAATTTATACTACTATACTTTGAGCTAAAAAATCTACACAATGTTGCAGAGACACACTACACTTTTTTTTTTTCATATATATATATTTCCATTTTTTTTCCTACTTATTAAGCAAGCTATTCTATCTTTTGTATTTTTCCGAACACACATACAATAAAAGTTGGTAATTGGTATAGTTTTTTTTTTTTTTGGTAGGATACATTTGTGATTATAGACCCACATTCCATATAAACTCATTAACTTATTCATGAAAATTTTCTTAACTACGAAACTACATAACTTTTTATTTTAAAAAGTGGTAAATATAATTTCTATTTAGCCAATATACAGGTAGATTTAGTAGGTGGTTACTATGACGCGGGAGACAATGTGAAGTTCAACTTTCCCATGGCGTTCTCCACAACCATGCTGGCTTGGAGCGTCATCCAATTCGCCAAGTCCATGGAAGCAGAGATGCCATCCGATGGGCCACCGACTACTTCCTCAAGGCGACGAGCGTCCCCGCTTTCGTGTTTGCCCACGTCGGCGAGCCTTACGGCGACCACGCCTGCTGGGCGAGACCTGAGGACATGGACACCCCAAGAACTGTCTACGCAGTCAGCAAACAGTTTCCTGGCTAGGAGGTCTCCGCCGAGATAGCCGCGGCTCTCTCAGCTTCCTCCATTGTATTTAGGTCCATTGATGGGGGATATTTGGCCAGGCTTCTCAACAGGGCCAGAATGGTATATATGTCAAGAATATATATATATATATATATACACGCACACACATACATACGATGCTACATATATATAGAACTTTTTTTTTTATTGGTGTAGTTTAGAGATTGATATTGTTGCTTGGAATATTTTAGGTTTTTGACTTTGCAAACAACTACCGGGGATCATATAATGATAGTCTTGGACCATGGGTGTGCCCTTTAATTTTGATTGTGATTTCAATGGCTACCAGGTATATACATGTATACATTTTTCAATATCAACTGGCACATGACTGAGTAGAACAAGATGAAATAGAGTACTAAGCAGTGTTGTTATAAAGACGTCAACTCTAATATCAATTTTTATACTAACTCACATTTTTATTAGTAAATATAATTTGTTATATTATTTATTGATGTAGTAATATTTATTCGCTTGTAGTACTTTTCATATATGCATATTGGTGTCGTTTTATTGTGAATGCAAACAAAAAAAATAATTTTGAGATCCAAAAAAAATTTATGATAAGGAGCTAAGAAATTTGTGAATATTAATATGGTTTATATAGGATGAACTATGGAGAGCAGCGTGGTTGTTCAAGGCAACAAAGGATTCATACAATTGGAACTATGTCATGAACAACATACACAATTTGGACAGCATTGTGGTGAAAAATATAGATGGTGTCCTATGATCAGCTGGTGGTAGCTTTGCTGACTTTGGATGGGATTCAAAGCATGCAGCTGTCATCGTCCTTTTTTCAAGGGTAATATATTTGAATTAGACGCTTGTGAATGTTAAAGGAAATCAATAATGTTCGACATTATACGTACTAATAGAGACATGTCTCATGATATAGAACTTGTAAATAAGATTTACCTTCCATCAGTTGCGGTGTTTCATATCGCTGATGTCTCTAAGAAATTTTATTTTTCTAACTAATTAAAATGCTTTCTTCTATAAAAGAAATTAAATATAAAAAAATAAGTTAATCCACTATTTTTATTTCTTGTTGTGCTCTCCAGTTTGTCTCTTCTAGCACCTCTACTTCTGCATCCTTCACTCTCAATGCAGACAAATTCGTATGTTCTATTTTGGCCGAATCACCAACAAGATCAGTGTCCTACTCTCCAGGTATAATAATATTGCCACACAAACACTAATTTCTAACATTAACCAACACAAAAAACATGAAATTACTAACTCCCAAAATGTATTTCCTTTTGTTGATTCTTTTTCAAAATTTCCTTCTTAAAATTGCAATTAATTAATTAATTAATCAGGTGGGCTGATATTTAAACCTGGAGGGAGTAACTTGCAGCATGCAACAGCCTTGTCGTTTCTTCTGCTTGTATATTCTCACTATTTGACTCAAGCCAACAGAGTGGTCTATTGTGGCTATGTTGTGGCTACTCCGGCTAGGCTTATTCAGGTTGCCAAAAGTCAGGTAATTAATTAATATATACACTCGGGTTAATTTCATTTTTGACCTTGTCTAATTATACATCCAATCTCATTTTAATTAATCTCTAAACACGTTTCAAAAGCTGTCCTCGAACTATTAATTTGTCTCATCATAGTCGTTCCCTCCGAAAACTAGTAAAAACGATTTTTGATGCAGGTGGATTACATATTAGGAACTAATCCAATGAAAATGTCATATACAATCCGAGCCTACCACTTACATCAATGCACCTCCTGTGGGCGTCTTGGCTTACTTCAAATCTCATCCATACTAATTAGCTCCTTTTTTTTTTTTGCATCCAAATCTCATCCATATATATATATATATATATATATATATATATATTTACATAAGGGAGTTAAATGTAATAAGTTTTGAATAATTGTAAATTAATTAGCTCTATACGAAATGTAAAGACAAATTAGTCAGAGAGTTGAAAAAGTCCTGCAATGGAAGGGTATAAATAAAACCCATTTTTCATGGTTTTTTAAGCTTTTTGTTTTTTTGTTTTTTTTTTTTAGCATCTCTAATTTTTATAGTCCATTTTGTGTTGTATAATAACATTGAAAATTCCGGTATTATTAAGTATAATTATTACATTTATAAAATAATTAAAAAAACATTTTTATTACAAAATACGCAAATTGCATTACATTTTTACCGAAAACTTGAGCTATTCGGATTTTTAGCACCTTCCTATTTAGTATCTTTGAAAAGTTTAACTGTTCAAATTTTTAGCACCTTCCTATTTAGTATTTTTGAAAAGTTTGAAATAACAATAAACTTTTCAAATATACTAGATAGGAAGGTGCTAAAAATCCATTCTGGTATTATTAAGTATTATTATTACATTTAAAAGAAAAAAGCATTGTTATTACAAACCACACAAATTTATTACCTATTTCCTGAAAACTTGAACTGATTTTTAGCACCTTCGTATCTAATATCTTTGAAAAGTTTAACTAATTGGATTTTTAACACCTTCCTATCTAGTATCTTTGAGAAATTTGAAACTTCAAAGATACTACACAGGAAGGTGCTAAAAATCTAAACAGTTCAAGTTTTCGGGAAATATGCAATGAAATTTGCGTGGTTTGTAATAATAACGTTTTTTTTTTTTGGTAAATGTAATAACAATGCTTAATAATAGCGATATTTTCGATACTATTATACAACACACAGTGGACTCTAAAAATCAGTGATGCTAAAAAAAAAAATTAAAAAAAAATTAAAAAACCATGAAAAATACCCTTCCACTTCCTCTCTCTTCCATGTGGACCTTTTCAACCCTTTGTATTTACCTTCCGTGGATTTTTTAAAAACGACAACTTCTGGTTCAAGTTCGCAGTCATTTTTAAACGAAATGACACGTAGTAAGAACTAAACGACATGTCGCTTTGTTAATGATTTGTCTTTACTGAAAAAATATTTGACCCTGTTTTAATCTACAATTCGGAAGATCTCACTAAAATTTTGGAGGTTTTTCGAGCGAAACCTCTCAACTCTCAAGCAACACTTCTATCTGAGAGGAAGAAGAGAAAGAAAAAACAAAAAATGCAGCAGAGAAAATCTGCATCTGGGAGGCCTTCAGGAACGGACGGTTCGGATTTCTCCTACCGCATGGTCGTCGACTCTCGTGAGTTTCATCTCCAATTAGATGAACAAAAACCCCTTTTGTTTTAAACTCAAATTTCCCCTTTTATCTAACTAGTATAGCAATTAAAGTCGTAGAATTTATGCAATTTGGTCCTTGTTCTCATCTGGGTTTTTTAAATTTTAGGCTATCAGAAAGTAGCTAAAGGAAAATCCCGCCTCTACGCGCTAATTTTCGTTCAGGTGCGAAAAAGTTGCTCGCTTTCTCTGTTCTTATGTTTCTGGATATGCAACTCTTCTGTTCTAGAGCAAAATTTGACCTTTTTACTGAATTTCTCGAAATGTGTTTGACTTTTTCTGTATGAAATTGGAATTTACTTGCTGCTGTCTTATCAATTCTAGTTGTGCGATTTATCTGTGAATTCTTAAAGCACTATTTCAGCTGGTTATTATTATTATTATTATTATTATTTCATTATTTGATTTGTTTTGCGTAAGACCCATTCGTTTTTGTTAATTAGGAAGAGATGTTTTCAAAGGAAAAGAAATTAGTACATAGAGATAAATTCTGCGGGTGTGAGATTCCTAGTCAAAAGTTATCAACTAATTTCTAGCTGTTGTGTTGAACCCATCATTCAATCTCTTGTCCAAATCCACCTAACCGTCCTCCGAATCGAAACCTTTGTCATCTCCTTATGTGACTTGCTCAAACACGCTCGCCATTTGTTCAAACAATGAATTAAAGTGATGCAGTGGGCATCAGAGGGCAGAACTATTGTGCTGTCTTCAAAAAGCTTCATTTTCATTTATATATCGTATTTATCAAGTGGTTTATCTGGTTTTCCCTGTTAAACAGTTTTCACTTTCAACTGCAGGGTATCATCCAGATCATAGGAGCGTTGTACACATTTCTTTGGACATCGTGGGAAGAGGGACCCAATAGGGTTGCTATCTCATCTGTTGCTATTGGTTTTGTTTCTCTGCTACTTGGGGAATTAGGTTGCCATCCAATTATGTATCTTTTATTCTCTTCTATTTAACTTTCATGTATTGCTTTAATAACATGCCGTTTTCCATTGTTGAGAATAGGTCGAAGGCGTAGCCGTGTAATTTTGTTGAAACTTTACTTGGTTGGATCTTCGATTGCAATATTTCTCTCCATTGCTTGTGTTGCTAAGGCCGATCTTACATTAGAGGTAACGCATTCTGTCAACTTCTTTTTTCATGTTGTTCATTATCATTAGGAATTTTCCTTTGAACTCCTAGGAAAATGGAAAAATATTTGGAAAGTGCAACAAAGGAACAAGAAGCTTTTCTATTGACCAAATGAAATCAGTAAAATACCAGGCAAGGCTGCATGGGCATGGGAACGAAAGTAATACCCTTCTTTAGGGCTTAACTTGAGCTTATAACTTGGAAGACCAGAGTGTGTCAAACTTTTTGAGAGCCTAAGAAGAAAGCTAAATAGATTTTAGTTGTGGTAGCTTTTGGAACTAAAATTTCTTCCAGCCTTTTTGTTTTTAGCTCTTGAAATTTTAATTATTTGCGCCTAATTTACTGATCAGGATATCAAAATTCCAAGCAATTGGCAACCGAAAAAGTTTGAACTTATTGAGGCCTCGCGCGTTCTACTTGGTGAGTCTACGATTCAAATGCAATTGCACTGATTTCTGTCTTCTGGATAAATGATAAGAATACATTTGGACCCAAATTAATAGCCTGTTATTGTACACAGGGTTCCTGATTCAAATATTTGCCGTCAGCACAGTAGTTTCTCTCATAAGAAACATGTCTCCTCCCAAAAAGGCCTCATAAGTTTGAAGTTTATGTTGGCTAAGCAGATTTTTTTTTTTTTTCCCCCTCTTACTTTTCCAATGGTTTCTTCGAGTTCTTTTCATGCTTTGGATTTTGTAACTCAACGGAGATTTCCGAGTTTTGGCGCTCTAAAAGACGATGAACTTTGATACGTTTTGTACTGACCATGTTACATTTTTATTACATGGAGTTGAGATGAAAAATGCCGTTGTCAACCCTAGCATTGCCGTCATATCGCAGCTTAAACTTCCTGGTCTTGGTTTTGCCTCCGCCGTGCTTGATAATAAACAGTACTTTTGCCATTACTAATGGATCGGGTCATGAGCATCATCCGGAAAAAAAAAAAAAAAAAATAGCAGTTCCTGTCCATATTGGATAACTGATGCGGCTATGTTTTGGTAAACCATGGTTTTACTATTGGTTTTGCAAATCATTAAAAAACTTACAAGCCTTTGTTTGAATGTCTGTTTCTATATTTAACAAACTTCACAAAACATTAATCTATATTTTATATCTCACGTTATGGGAAAAAAAAATGTTTTGCAAACTTTTGATACCTGTATTTCTTATTAAAAAAAAAGAAAAAAAGAAAAGAAAAGATAGAACATTGAATCTAATTAAATCGTTAGACCCAAATTAAAGAGTGTACTCCCTGCCAACGGTAGTCGAAGCTCTTAACAGTTAAACAAAAAGAAAAAATGTATTAAAAACAAAAGTACGAATAAAGATGTAGAGTGTATTTAATTGGTGGTGGTTTTGTATATGTTGTTTATTGCATGAATAATATAATGTCAATAATAAGGGGGTGCACTATTTAAGCTAGCGAAAAGATATGCAAATTAAAAGAAGATAGTCCCACATTGAAAACAAATGACTCTTCACCTCTTAGTGTTCCATATGTAAAGATATCGATTCTTATGTCTTTTTCTTGTATAGATGTTAAATTTAATGGAACAGAGTCACACATTAAAAACAAATGATTTTTCAACTTTTAATCTCTCACAAATAAAGATCATATCTCTTATGTATTTTCTTGTGTTGATATTAAATTTAATTTAAACATTGTTAAATCTAATAAAATGTGTAACTATTTTTTTTTCTGCATGTTCTTCTTATTTTATAAGTATTTCAATTAAAAATATTTAGAAAATACACTAGAAACAATGAGTGATTAAATGAAGTCGGTGAAAAAGGTGATATTTTAAACTATAAATTATAATGTAATACTGTATGACGAGTTATAAATTATAATCTAATATTAATATTATATTTAATTATTATGTCTCCATTTCCATTTATTATGTGATATACAACAAAAAACAACAAATTATATGAAAAAAAAAACCCCCTTCTGACAAACTAATCGAGAGACTGAATCAAGTAATAATTAATCATCTCATATGATGAAATTTTGAAGAACACTAGAGATACATAAATAATGTTTGATGATTCTCTTTTTCTTCTTTTTTTTTTTTTTTTTTTTTTTTTTTTTCTGTGGTCATAAAGCAAACATTAATCGCCCCACAGATTTGTAAGACATTCACGAGGAGCTAAGACTTGATCAAGTACAAGATCCAAAAGATCACTCTATATACAAACCGAAACCGGTATTGGAGCAAGAAGTATGTGTCTACATAGGTAATATACATAAAGTTTCTAAGAATAAAAATAAATAAATAAATAACAATAGCGAAATAATTATATCCTATATACATAGGCTTATAATTGGATGGTGTGTCCCTATTATTGGTCCCACAAAAACATGATTCCTTAGATTTGGAAACTAAGGACCCGCTTCCATGTGCTAAGTTAAGAAAGATGGACTCATATGAGGACCGTGTAAGCCACTATGTTACTTGGTTCATGATGTTCCGTCCATGACAGATGAAGTGAAAGTATTCGTTGGACCTTGATAATTGATATTTGACTTTATTACAAGAAAAGATAGGGACATATATATATATGTGTGTGTATATATATTTTGCATTACGTCTAAGCAGCCTGATTGTTTGATGGGGCTACGACATGTCTTTCTTTTCCACCTTCCTCTTATTCTTTCCCATCTGTGTGACAACACCAGCATGTATACAGAAACGACTTCTGAGTAATGATATAGCTTTAGAATATTAATTTGAGGAGGCCAAATGCATGTGCAACTTTTTTCATTTGTAGCTTTCGTTGTCTTACGCAGTCCAACTTATTCAATTGGTGCAGGATGGAGTCATCCCATACTCGAGTGGGGGAAACCCCGTATTTTTTTTTCCTGATTATTTTTTTTTTATAAACTTTTAAGAACTTTATCTTTTAACGTATGTCTCTACTTATTAGTTTATCAATTCTCCTAAAAGCTTAAACTGTTAGGAAGTGGATCAACAATAGTTTTATATTTCAACACTCCCCCTCACGTGTAGGCCAGACAATGGGTAAACGTGCGGACAAATATTAATTTGAAAGTCCAACACAAATTATAAGAAGCCCGAAACATATTAAAGGCCCAACACGCAATCATAATAAAGGGGGTTAAATAGTGTAATTACAGGGGTTCGAACTCAGGATTTCCTGCTCTGATACCATGTTAGTTTACCAATTCTCCCAAAAACTTAAGCTATTAGGAAGTGGATCAATAATAATTTTATATTTCAACACTACTGAAACAATAGATTGACTCCACCGGTGATGACAAACTTCGTTTTTAATGTCTTCCAATTATGAGCGTCTCATATCCCTCACTATGATTAGTACTGATATAATTCCATCCTCGACCATACAAGTAGAAGAAAGTGTGGGGGGGGGGGGTGGGGGGGGGGGGGGGTGTTGGTGGTTGGGGGAGTAATAGTGAAACTCAGTAGTGTCTATAAATTTAATGATGTAAAAGCCGCAAGATAATGCATGAGTTAAGACACTCGTGAAGACCCTTATGATCATCCATGAATTTGCATGTTTCTTACCTTGTGTAAAAAAAAAAGGTGGTGACGATCCATATGAGCATCAAGCATATGTCTGACAAGGAATGTATTAGATTTCTCTCACGCCAAATTTTCAGTTTTCAAGTTAATGGATTCAAACAAACGAACGAAATAGTTGTTTCATTGCGTTTCAATTTGTTTGTTTATTGTTACTTTCCTTTCTTTAAGACCAATGTATATATACATACATACATACATATATATACATACATACATACATACATATATATATTCATTCTTATCCTGTCCTGACCAATGTATACCTTTTATGCATGCACACCCACACGCAGCTTGTTGTTGCATTAAACGAGTACACATGACTTGTTTCCTCTCATCATATTAGTTTTCATCTCTGTTCCCAAAAATTAATCATGTAACTATCAACTCAAATCTCAACAGTGTATATACGCATTCATCTATATAATTATGTAATTAAATCAACTTATTATAGAGAATGAAGAAAATTTATACACCATAAATTAAATCCATTTTTAATGTGACAACACCTACGGACCAACAAGTTCACTCATCTCTCCCCATGGACCTTTGGAGCTCATCCACCGAGACCGAGTCACTCACTTAATCCAGAAAAAGTATAAAGATTTTCAACAAAAAAAAAAAAAAAAAGAACAGGAGGAGGAAAAAAGATAAAACTTAGGATAGTATGAACTTGAGTACAATCTAGATCAATCTTACTTGTATTCATCACATAATCCAAGAGACGTGTAGTATGTGTGTAAAATTGAAAAGAACTGAAACATCTTCTATCTATTAAAAAAAAAAAAAAAAAATTTACACTAGAGCGCTAACTTCAAGTGATGTCATGACAAGAATTAGGTTCTTCCTAATAATTTTTTGTTTCGTCGTAGGTTGCATTTGGTGCTTAGTGCAAGATTATTATGTTTTCGTTTTTGTACCAGAAAACCAACCTACAGTCTGATCACTATCTGTTGGAAGATCAGCAATGTAAACAACGATAGAAGGAAAGAAAAAAAAGATTAAAGAGGCAATCCGTTGGCCTAACCTTCTATAGAATTTGGAAGTAGTGAATGGATGAAGCATTTCCACGACCAAGGAGCCAATTCCTAAGAAACCAAAAACAGAACAAAAAAGTTACTAGAGGTTCTCATTACGCTCTAACGAAAATAGAGGCCACGAGTCTCAATCCCATTTGATATTTGTCTTGGGCTCAAAGCAAGGTCTGCTCCAATCACACATCAAACTCCTGATCATTGCATCTAAACTACCAAATAGTAGTGTGGAACTCAGTTTTTCTCTTTTTAAATCAAGTAAAACAAGTAAAATGTTTAGCAATAGAGGCACAATAATGCATCAACAAAAGTGATGGGAGTTTCACGTACCAATAATGAGGCCATCGGCCCCCAAAACACACTAATTCACAGATATTGCTGCAACAAACTTCAAAAAGACTCCCGGTCTCTAAATAAAAATAAAATATAAAAAAACCTTGTTAAGAAGCTGGCATTAGAATAAAGTTGCAACAATCTCTACAATAAATTGTAAAAGAAAGCACTAGCTTGTAGTGATTCCGCGAGTACCAAGCCTGAAAAGAAAGAAGATTGCAACGATTGAGAAATTCTCGATGGTACTCATAACCAAGGAGGAAGCTACTTTTATGAGACATATTCTTCTTCACAATCACACATAGAAGAAGCCAAGGAGGACTTGGCATATTAAGGTAATAAGAACCAAAAAAACGTATCTAAAACAGAATAGTTAAAGTGTCACAAAGGGAAGTTAAGCCAAGTTTGGTAGACAATGAGTTTTAAGGTCTCAAACAGTACATAAAAGCAGCATACTAAAAGGAAAACCATAGAACCTAGTCAAGCAAACCTTTTAAAAATCTTGACTTTACCCCTATGTTTGATGTGAAAGCAGAATTGAACCCCTGTATTACAAGAAAAATTGTTAACTGTAACTATATTCTTAGTTGATTATATTATTAGAGTACCCCTACTGAAAAATTTTGCTAGTTCCCCTCATGTGACAAAACCAACCACAGTCATTTTCGGCTCGGTTGCATTCATTAGTCTGATGGATCAGGTGCATCATATTCCAGGATTTCAGGACTGACATTAGGATAGTGAACGGCACTCCGAACAAAGTGCACTTCATGCTCAAGACGGATATTCGCGTAAACCTCTGCCTCATAGAAATCGTCCGAGGCTTTGATCGTCAAGTAGTTCACTTTGCCTGAGCAAGGGAGGTAATTCACCCTCACAAGTTCCACAACCGGCAGATTCTTTCCCTGCAAATATCATTTGTCACGTCCCTTAAACACACATAAACATATATATATACACACACACACACACACACACACACCAAAACCATGGACAAAACCAGTACTAATTTCTTCGAACAACCATAATTCTAAATTTCCATATACATTACATATCTCTCTGCGATTTAAGTAGGAAATAGCGGATTGGGCAGCTTCAATCACGCGAGGATTGGATGTAGAACCGGCAACAATTCCACCGACCACAGGCCGTAGCTGATTGTGCTTCAACTTACCAGCATAAAAGCTCTGATTATTGCAAAAATAAAATAAAAAAATAAAAAATTAAAGAATAGCAATGAATTTTAAAATCACAATTTACGAAATGCACCTGAGTAAGCTCGAGCAGCATTTCGCGTTTCCTGGTATTATCCCGTCGCATCATCATCATCATCAACTGCAAAAAAAAAAAAAAAAAGGGGGGACGAAACCAGAATTTGAGTTTTTTTAGTAAAGAACAACAACAGTAATTGAAGAAAAAGAGATGAAAAGGAGAGTACCAGTCGTCGGCATGATCGGATCGGTGGAATTGTTAGGGGAAGAATGTGAACGCCGGCGACTCTCGAGGAAGCTTGGGCAACAAGTGAATGCGACGGGAATGGGACCACCGACAACTATTCATGTAAGAATATAAATGTAAATATAAGCAGGGTAAAATTACTTTATCGGTCTCTAACTTTGGACGACATTGTGATTTAGTCCCTGAGTTTTATTTTTCTTAATTAAGGACTTCATTAACTCCAAACAATATTACGCAGAATAATATAATATATATATATATTTCATGTTAAAGTGGAGGGATTCAAACTTTACTATTTATGATGGAGTCAAATATAAAATTATTGTTAGATCGTATTTATAATCTTTTTTTTTTATCACACCCTTTTTAACGAAAATATTTTGTTAACGCACCGTAAGCTTGCATTCAGATAGCTGGTTGAAGTTGAACTTTTTAAGTTGAAGTTAATTGAGTTTTCAAAAATTAATTATAATTTTAGTTGATTTTTTCAGAAAAAAGACAAAATCTAGCAAAAAAGAAGAAGTATCATTTAGTTGGAGATAATTAAAATGGAGAAACAAACAAACTCTAAATGTTGAACCAAAAAATACCTATACTAATAGATCCTTTTTGTTAACGTTCCTTAAATGTTGGACAAAAATACATATGTGTATTAGTGTTTTAACAAATTAATAGTCTCATACTCTTTTTTTAAAGTAAATTTTATAAAGAGAAATTAGACTGAGTATCACTTTTTGAACATCCAATTTAATAGATAAGCTCCACTTTTTTTTTTTTTTTTCTTTATCTAATTAAAAGACCTAATGGTAATTTTTGATCAATCAATCTCTTTCTTCCCCATGAAAGTTTTCGATCTCTCCCACAACCAGTGGCCTCGCGATCAAACAGTGACATCAACAACAACAACAACGTCGATGGCGACAGACGTGACCCTCTTAGCATGAGGCTGGCAGTGAAAAGTTGGTCTCTAGTAGTGGAATCTTGGTTTGTAATCGCTATCATGACCTCCGGCGATGCCCTAACATTGTCTTCTCCTACAAAATCGTGGTCGTGGGCTCCCGAGCTCCTCGTCTTCTTCGGCAATGACCACGCCTACAATGGGTTTGGGTCGGAGGGGAGAGAGAAAGTTCGTTGGTTTGGGTTGGTGGGTTTGCGTTTAGATATTATTATGTTATTATGGTCACAGATAATCAGTAATTAAGTATGCAAGATGGTTATTTATATTATTGACTATAATCAATCAATGATTAACTATGATGTTGATTATTTATATTACTGCATTTACAGGTTAACAAAATTAGCTATATCATGGGTCACTCAGGGATTGAACATTTCTAAAAAAAATTGTCTTTTAACTAATTTTTAAAAACTTTACTTAATTATTTAAACACTTTTTTAAGAAGGACTACTTCCCTCTAAATTCCTTTTATTAAAAAAAAAAAAAAAAAAAAAAAAAGGTAATCACCATCCCTTTTCCTACAAAAAAAAAAAAAAAAAAAATTGTAGATGTATATAACTTCATCGTAAGATCTATCACGTGAGCTCCTTTCTTTGGTGAGAATACCAAAACGTCCTCATTGATTGTGTTGTATTCTTTGAAAAAACATACTCATAGGTGAGTAACCACTTTTTGACCGCTCCTTTAAATTAATAGCTAAACTTTTTTGTGTTTTAGGTAAGTGGTCAAAAAAAATTTTTTTTTGGATTAAACGAGGGTTTATCAATGATATATTAATAGTCTATAAATGATAAACTGATATATCACCGATGAATTAATGAGATATCAGTACTGAAATATTGATATATTATTGTTTCATATTGTTCACGTTAACCTTCATTTCTCACAACGGAGGTTTCTAGCAAACGGCAAGAAAGAACGACAAACTTTGCTGTTAGAAGAGGAGGAAGATAGGAGGTATTTCAGAATTTTCAGGTTCAAATTTGCTACCAATTTCCATATCATTAAATTTAGTCATTAATTTTAATTATCCCGTAAAATCTCCCATCTCCCTCATTCTAGTAAAATAATTATCTCCTATAGATATATGTGGTTTATAATAGGGATAAGTGTGTACGTACCTACTATTAGTCCCACGAAAACAGCTTCCATGTGCCAAGTTAAGAAAAAATGGACCTTGCTACTAGACTTTATTAGAAGATAGTGACAAATATATATATATATATATATATTTTAGTAGATATATTTGTATATATATTTGACAAATATATATATACAAATATAGTGACAAATATACTTGTGTCTATATATATATAGCGTTATTACGACTAAGCAACTGAATTGTTTGCTGGGGCTACGACATGTCTTTTTCAACTTCCTCTAATATATCCTTTCCCATATCTTACTCAAAGATTAAAAATTTTAGATAGCACCATGACATGTACTGGCTACTGGCCATTTATAGCGATTCTTCTATTGGCTGATTCTTAGCTATAAAGCAACTATTAAATGTTTGACAATCTGCTAGAATTCGCCATTTTTGTTATTATTTTTTTTATATTTTTATATATATTTTTTGTTTCAGTGCCACTGAATTTTTTTAATTCTAGAGACCGAATATTACTAGCGGAGATGAACCAAGGACATTCTTCTTTCGTCCTCACTAATTTAATTATTTGTTAAGGTGATAAATTCCAATTAGCTCCCTGAGAGAGAGGGGGAAAAATATTTCCAATTGCCATGTTCGTCTACTATATGTATATTTGTACCAGTATTTAGAATAGTTTGCATTTTATAATGTGTCTTTTTCTTATATATATTTTGGAATTGATCTAACGATCAAAAAGTACGTCTAAATTAAATGTATGAAAATAAATATAAGATAAAAGACTTTATAGAGGTTCATCACTCTTAATAATATGAGAGCTAATCTTTTGGAATGTGCGTGATAAGGTTTTTTACTATGAAAATAAAAGTACAAAAAGCTTTAAAGAGCTTAAAATGAACAACAATGGGCAAAAAAAAAAAAAAAAAAAAAAAGAATTTTAGAGCTTTTGGGAGAATTTAGAAAGATATCGGTCGTTGTTGTCTACGTTTCATTAGCTGAGATCTTCTCATTTTATAGTTGTAGCCTCTTGAATGTGTAGTTTCTATATTTAGATCGGTCAATCTCTTAAATATATATATATATATATATATATATATATTTGTCTCTTGCTTACTGATTAATGGTTGACAATCTGATTGCAATCACGTTCCCGTTGATTAAGGGTGATTAATCCTCATAACTAACTCTCAAAATTCGAAGGATTGAAGATCTTCACGAGCTCTTTCATATGTCCTAGGGAGCAGTCGACTAGAACCTATTCTACCGTGTCATTGCTGTCTACCCCCAAGAGTTATTAGGGTGTTTGGTGTTAAGTTTGAGTTAAAATTTGTAAGTTTAAATAGTGATTTTGGTTGACTTTTTCAGAAAAGACAAAAAACTTTTGGGGAAAAAGACAAAAATTGAGTTGATGGTGGTGAGTTTAAACTCACCACCCAAACACCCAGTAGTCACTTTCAGTTGTTCAACTGTTAGAGTTAGAATCTAGCTTTTGTGATTTGCTCTTGGCTATCTCCTAGTCTTGGTCCCCATGCTTTGCTGGTTATGGATGACTCGAGTTGACACGTATTAGACGGTTAAGATAGAGGTATAAAATTTATCCCCAATAAGTAATTAATTCATATTTTGTGAGGCACTCTAAGAAGTGTCCATAGATATGAAGTGCCAAACAAAACATATAATTATATTAGACTCTCAGTTATTTGCGTGATACATAGTTTACGTATATAACCCTAAGAAAATAGTTCTGCAAAACTAATTATGGAAATTTTTCGGTGCCGAACTTCGACCAGAAAAGAGAAAAAGAACGGAAAAGAAAAGGAATTGACTACTGAGTAGTGATAAGGCTTTAGAAAATTAAGTTTAGGAGGCCAACGCATGTGCAACTTCTTTTCCTCTGCAGCTTTTGTTGTCTTCTGCGGTCCAATCTATCCAACTGATGGCAGATTTCGTTTTTAATGTCTTCCAATTATAAGCGTATATCATGTCCCACACCACGAAAAAGTACTGATATTTCCAATCGACCATACAAGTATAAGAATGTATATAATATTATAGTACACAAAACTGCATATACGTGTACAAAGACAGAGCCATGATTTTAATTCAGTAGAGATACTATTGAGATAGGTTTAAGGAAAAAAATTTAAGAGGGATCACATTTGAGAAAAAAAAAAAAAGAATTTTTCAGGGACATTTATATAAAAAAAAAAAAAGAAAAGAAAAGAAATAAACTCATAGGTTAAATTTATAAATTTTAAAAATTGAGCGAGGGTATCCCCACTCATCTCCACTTAGCTCCATCCATATATGTATATCCATTTATATGCTTCTATGGAAAAAGGAAATGAAAGTAACGGTACAATTTAATATTGACAATAAATTCAACGGAGGGCCTAAACATACTTAATGCATGAGCTAACATATGCTCACGCTCCATGTAAGCATATGGCTAAGGACATGTTAATATCTCTCACACATCCCCCGACATCTCACAATAAAAAAATATGGATAGAAACTCATCCGAAAACACCATCATGGATGGACCCGGGAATTGATTACCAAAAAATTTACCAATTGATCGAATACCATTTCAATCACCTTGTTGTCTTTTGTCTAGAATTACCAAATTGTTAGTCGAATTATGGAGGAAGCCAATGAAGTTGCAAGACTTTTTTGGATTTGAGAAAGCAGAAAGAGTATTTTACGCGTATTATATTACGAAAACAAAATAATAACAAGTATCAAAATAATTCTGCTCTCTTCAAATAGAGTCAGAGATACATGAAGAAGTTTTGAATACCATGAACAGCAAGTCAGAAGAGTCTCTATAATTATTCACTTACTCACTAACAAGGATTGAAAAATCGATATTTCCACTGATATTTTTGCAAAATTTCCGTATTTTGAAAATATCGATGTGGAAATAGGGGTGTCATATCCTTTCTGCAGAATATCCACAAAATTTCCATGGAAATTTCCATTAATATCGATTTTTTATGGAAATATATTCAATTTATGTAAAAAGTGTAGCAGTAAATGACAAAATATCGAGGAAATTTCTATGAAAATATCCGCAAAATATCAATCGTACATGATATTATTTTTTAATATAGTAAAATTCATGATTTTTTTAATCCACACATAATTTTCTTATATTTATATACATTGGATAAACAGCAGAAATCGAGAGACATATGACATATCTAAAATTATATAAAGTAAATACTTAAATGTCATATCTTAGCATCTATGTTGTTTAAACTAAAAGATATTGTAAACACTTTCAAACATTCTAAAAGATCTTTTTAATATTAATGTTTTCTTATCCTACGAATGAAACGATAAATATAATCTACCTAAATTATATTACGTTTCAATTATTTTACTTAATTGGCGAATGTCAAGTTATTGTTTGCTGTATTAAGCTCCCTTCTTACTATACAAATTTTTTATATACATAATATTAATTGAGAGTTTCATTTAATTTATGTATTATTAACTCTTTTAGAGTTTCATAAAGTTTTATTTAAAAATTTTAATATTTTAAAATAAAATTTCATATTTTACATCAATTTCCACCGAAATCAATATTTCTACAAAATTTTAATATCGATATTTCCTTAAATATTGACAATTGCATCCTTGCTCAGGAAATGAAGATTGTAGTTCCAAAGTAACACTACCAATGTTGAAAAGATGTCAACATATAATGTGGCATTACTAAATCTTCTGATGCTATATTTTAAGTGAGTATTAACCATATAACATTAATTTCATATTTATCAAAAGAAAGATCAAGTTAGAATTACCGTAAAAGAACTACACACACACACACCAATGGCTACAATTAATTATAGATTCCATTTTGATGGAAGAAAGAAAACTAGAGCACAAATATAACTTATATTGCACAAAAATAAGATAACATTTCCAAGCCTTCTCCGACCATCTTAAACAAAGAGTCACACACTTTGTATGTGACAATTCCTTTGTAGATATATCACAACGACTTGTAGTATATATATCAATGTGACGCTAGCTCGTATATTTTATATGACTATATATATATATATATATATATATATATATATCTTCAGTCAGAACATGACTAGTGAACAATCACACAAAAAGAAATAATATTTGACGACTCATTTTGACATCACTAAAAAAAATAATAATAATAAAGTCAACCATGAATCAAGGCATATCTGTTGATCAAGGCCAAGGCATTGCTAGTCAACTGAGCAACGTTCAAAATCCGGCCTCTGACAAGAGTCTTCAAATTCCCATTCATTGACTTGTCCTCAAACCCATCAGTGCACGTGTTCTCATCCGTCAAAGCCGCACTAACCCATGTTTGTATGTCGTTTATCATGAACTTGAAATCAGCTGAATTGCCCTTACCGAGTTGACTCATCTCTCCCATGGACCGCTTGAGCTCATCCACCGAGTCAGTCAGCTCCTCAATGCAGTCCTGCATGGCCTCGACCTCTCGGGGCTTGAGGCCGTGGCTCGACGACAGCTTTACCATCACGGAGGATGTCGTTTTGGCCGAGGAGAGCGTCACGCTGAGGGCCGTGCTGGCCAACAGTTGAGGGCTTGTTTTGATTGTGCTTGCATGGGTTGAGAGAGAGCTATAGCATAGTTTTGGATAGGCTGTGCCCACACAAGATGTTCTAATGAATTCAGTGTTGGTTTTGGCTAGGAGATTTCTTGAGGCTGTGGTTGAGTATATTTGGTGAGAAGTGATGAGAAGTGTTGTGAGGAGGTATGTGACAAAGTGTTTGGAAGATGAGGAATATTCCATTCTCTCTCTCTCTCTCTCTCTCTTTATTCTTTTCTAATTTCTCTCTTTTATTATGAGCTATTGCTAGTGGGAGTGATGAAAAAAAGGAGGAAAGAGGGACTAATTTATATAGCACAAAAGATTATATGAAGACAAGAAAAAAAAAATCTAATAATGGGTTCATACTTGTGGGCCATCCAATATTATACACATATAAATTATGAGTTCTTATCTTAACAAGAATTATAGATATACTCACTATTAATTTGTAGGCAAATTGGCTTATACAACTTTATATGGTCATATCCTACACGTTTCTAACAATTGGTATGTTCTTTTTTTTTTTTTTTTGGGTAACCCATACTCCAATAATTGTTCAATAATTGGACCACACGGGGTAGAATTAATCCTAATATATACATTATTGGGCTGAATTTTAAATATGTCAAAAGATGGTTATCGGTTTAAGGACACAAGGTGTCCCTGCTTTTTTCAAAGTAAAAAGGGATAAAGAAAATGTATCGAGTCAATATTCGAATACCAAGGCACTACTACAGACCTTTTGTCATTTTATCTTTTGAATTGAAGTATAATTTTGTTAGTTTAAAAAAAAAACTATATATAATTTTGTTATTTACGCTCCCTGAAATTCGATCTATATGTTAGATTGCATTTTCCCCCTATTTTGAGGGAGTCAATGAGACAAAAAGGTTTTCTTCGAATCCTTTATATATGGTAGGTCAAATTTGGGCGTCTTTTCAAATTCCATTTATTGACTTGGGTATACTTTTGGCCAATAAACAAGAAATAGAATTTGTTAGCTAGATCAAAAAAATGATTATTATTATTATAAAAGCAGACAGTTTGACGGAGAAGCCAAATTTTGACGTGTAAAGTAACAGAAAAGGCGAAAGCTTCGAAGGATTTAATTACCTAAATTTGTACATTGCAACTTCTCCATTTTTTTTATAGCTTTTGACAAATAAAAAAAATGGTAGTGCCCACACCTTCAGCTTATCTTCCGTTTCGAAATCTAATATATATATGAAACAATATTAGGATTTAACCTATTTTTCAATCATTAATCACTAAAATACAAGTTCATAGTTCCAATTTGGAATGCTATTTTTATGACTGAACCTCAAAATAAAGACATAAGGATTCAAATTTAGATAGTAAAAAACGCTTTCAAAAATTTTTACGATTGTTGTACCATCACCGCCACCGATTGTGATTATTAAACCACATGAATCATGTTAATTCCTAATTAATCGCCCATGTCATCGAGCATGATCTAGGTATTCAAACATAAAGAATTCATGTTAATTGGTCAAATAATAATTTGGATTCATTTGATAGGATGGGACATGGCGGTCGCAGAGAAGGCGGCTCCCAAAATATGCCCACACATCTTACGTCCAAATAAGTATTATAGGAGGCCAGGGCATGCTGAATTGAGATTAATATATTACTTTTATATAGTTTTCTCCCTCAATGCATGAAAATGGTTTGTACTAACAAACAAAAAGTGCGATATCTGTACATTTGTGTAATGATTCAGACATAATATTCAAACAGTAATTCTATACTTTATATATCGAGATTCTAAATTCATATTCTTCCCCCAAAGAAAAAAAAAATAAAGAGTTCATCAAAGAGGGGTTATAATTTTATATATATCCTCTCAACAACAATGGGCCGACAACAAGTTTTGACGTCCCCAATTAGCATTGTTTGTGTTCATGCATGTTAATGAACAACAAAATATCAACAATTAAGACAATTTGGTCAACTTGAGTACGCAACTTGTTCCCTGATTTATGCATGCAATTTGAGTTATATCTTAATTATTGGTTTTCTTCTATAGCAAACTCCACAACCAGTTGCTGGCCAAGCCCAACTTGAGTATCAACTACTAATGCAAGTTGCGACTTGTCGATCGTAGTGAACCCTTCTATATATATATATATATATATATGTATGTATGTATGTATGTATGTATATATATATATATATATATATATAAATGAGAGTTGCAAGAGAAACTCGTGGAAGGATAGGGGCACGAGAGAAGAGAACTACAAAAGGAACTTTTGAGTCAAGAAAGTATCCAACACCAACAGTTAGAAGATTATATCATAAAGGTAATGAATATGGCCCCATCAATTCCGCTTAGATTGCGACCTATGCTGGAGATATTTTGATATATATCAAGATATCTAGATATTCAAATTTCTTTTTTTTTTTTTTGAGGAACAATTAAGTCCAAGTATAGTCTAATTAATTATATAATAATAGAAGTATAAAGAGACGGCCTGTTGAACATAATTTTGTTTGATCTGCTCATTATGTTTGGGGCCTCATGGAGAAGAGATGAACATTTAGTCGACAACTGAACATAAAGTTATAATAATGTCCTCACAAGTTGTGTGTCCTTTCTTCAATTTGATATCATATTAATTAAAATTTTCTAGATTATAAACACATTCCGTGATGTTTTCACGTATAACAATAATCATTTGAGTCTATATGCGTCGAAATAGTATTATATATATATAAAAGATCCAATGCATATGTAACAAGTAATGAAAAATCGCCGCCGGGTTTACCAATGTTGACTGCTAGTATTCTCTTTAGATACTATTATTAACTCAAAAAAACCGATCAAAGAATATTTTTATAATAGCAATGCAATTTAAATGATGCATCGATGATTAGATGTACGCTAATCCTTTCCTTTTCAAAAGAATTCCAGCATGAAAACTATCTCAAAACTATCTCTAACTCTCAGGGAGCGTCAAATTGATATATCAATGTTAAATTTTTATATATATGTTAAATAATAATTGTTTTAATAAAGTATTATCTTTAATGCTAAGTTGATAAATATTAAACTTAAAGGATAAATTAAATATTTATCACTAATATAATAAAAATCAAATTTTTATATTTGATTGTTATTGGTTGTGATTTGACTGTCATTTTTAAATTTATGTATACATAAACATACATTTTAAAGTATATTAATTACGATAGAGTAAAAATTAATATAGTATTTGAAAAGTGTTTTATGTATTGGAGTAAAAAATAAGATAATTCTAAAATATGATATTTTTTGTTTTTTAAACAAATTTCGTATTGACGTTGACGTATTAATATTGAAAATGGTTCAACTTATTTAAATGTGGACTTAATCGACCCTTCCCCATGCTAAAGACGTCAAATTGCATGTGCCTATCCCTTTCAAATAATGCATATAGAAAAAGCCATATTTAAAAATATCCATTACGTGAAAAAAGTCACTGTCTCCTTTTACCTTCTTATTCTTGATTAAGGACATTTAAATGTTCATTTCTGTTAGTTTTAACAGTTGCTTGTATACAAGACTTTCAAAAGTTTTTTTAAAGATTGAGGAACAGTGACTATGTATGTTCCTGGTCGTGGGACAAGCAAAGATTAATTTATTTATATTTTTATTTAAATACTACGTTTTATTTATCTTGATGTATACACTGTGATTAAGAAAATGAGGAAATACGCCTAAGATTTTGTTTTTTTAATATGGCACCTAAGACATTTATACTTGTGAGTTTGTAACAAGTGTCCCCATATTCCCCAAGTCGAATTAAAAACCCTTCAATAAATCACATGTAATCTTAGTTTTTGACAAATATTAGAATTAGTTTTCTTTCGACGGATGGACTGGTTAGATAAATTATTTTTTT
>CM046364.1:15554067-15593950 GCA_025413025.1 Ficus hispida | reverse complement strand
GTAGAGACTAATTAAGTGTTTTTCGTTAGTCGATTAATGCGGGTTAAACGTTATTACAGGAGGGTAAAGTTTGTATCTTTAGAAGGATGCTCATTGGTAACAACAGATTGTCTAGAATCCGTGATCCTTTCCTGGAAGGAGATCGAGAGCCTTCGAGTAGAAGCGTGCAAGAACATCAAGGACAAGGATATCTCACCCACGCTGTCCGCCTTGTTCTCTCTTCTTAAAGAGTTGAAGTGGAGACCCGACACCAAATCTCGGTTCGCATCGAGTGCAGCGGGAACCAGCATAGGGAAGAAAGGTGGGAGGTTTTTCAGGAGGATATTAGACCATAAGTTGCTTCACTTTGATCAAAGTCTACTTCACTTTTAACCTTCATCCTTTAGTTTTCTTGATGAACACTCAGAGTCTCAGGGAAACACCCAAGGAATGTAATTGTAGAACAAGCCTAAATGCTTTTTTTAGTTTCTTTTTTGCGAATTCTAGTGTTTCAAGTACAACAGTACAATGTATAAACATGTTGGCGAAGTTGTAGTTGTACAAGTGAAATATTATGCAAGTTTTGTAGTATACACCGAGTAAGAAACTCAGTATTCTGACTGCATAGCGACGGATCCAGAAATTTATTTTGGTGGGATTCAGTTGGACTGAGCCGACGTAATAAAACAAGAAAGTGCTTTTGTGTGAGCAAGATTTTTGGTGTTTTTCTGCAAGTTATAAGCTGCATCATGTATTTAATTTTAGAGAGTAGAGACTAGAGATTTTACCTTTAACTTGAAAGGTATTTTTATCCAAAGCAAATCTTTAACGGACCAAAGTCGACTATTACCCAATAGTCAATTTTCATGAGAGAAAAAGGAGATTAGTGGTTTAAAAAAAAAGATTTTAAAATATTTTTATTTACCAAAAAAAAAAAAAGATTTTAAAGTTAAATATGTTCTACAATAAATATGTTATTTATCTTAAATATTATAAAATATGTTTTTTTATCAATATTATTTTTTAGAAAAACATCTATAATCTTAATTTCTATTAAATTGATTGATTCAAATCAAAATTGAAGTTTTCATTTTTATAAAAATCTCAATAAAAACTAGTTTGGTGATTTTGATTTTAAAAATAAATAGGATAAGAATAGATTATTAAAAAAAAAATAAAGTATTTTGTCAAAGAAAGTATCTTAATGATATAAATTTAAAGATCATTGCATTAATATAAATAAAAAAATAATTCTAGATTAATATGATACAAAATTTAAACTAAAATTAACCTAATTTGTGTAATGTTAGTTAAAAGTGAAAAAATTTATATATATTAATTAATAGATAAAAAAGGGAATATTTAAGTAATTGTTTCGGTAAAAAAAATTAAACAGTTTTTCTTTTTTAAATAATTAAAGAAGAAAGAATTAAAAAAAGAAAAAAGAAAAAAGAAAAAAGAACGTATCGGCCAGGATCACCATCCCGATGACGTGGTTTAAAAAAAATAGCATAGGCAAGGAAAGGAAAGGAAAGGAAAGGAAAGGAAAGAATGAGAACCTCCGCCGTGGAACACAGGACAGCTGACTCTGTTGCCCCGATTCTGCGTTCACTGTCTCTTTTAGAGAGAGAAACTAGAGAGAGATAGAGATAGTCGAAGAGTTAGAGAGAGAAACTAGAGAGAGAGAGAGAGAGAGAGATGAACAAACTGAAGGAAGTGATGGTGCCATATCCACGCCCACGCCCCGACGACGCACCAACGAAGAAGAACAGCACAGCAACCATGGCGGCGACGGGAACGACGCTTCCTTCCCCTCCTCCGTCAGACATTCCTCTCGCAATGCTTCTCAAATACGACTTCGTCAAGGTCCTTCCTTTCTCGCTAACCTCGCTGTCTGGTTCCCCAGAAAAATTTATCCCTATTTTCCTTCTTTTTAATTTATTTTTTTATTTTTTTCCCCCAATAACAGGTGAAGGTGTGGTTGGGTGATAATGCCGATCACTACTACGTGCTTTCCAGGTTTTTGCTCAGTCGAATGTTGACTGTCACTAAGGTTTCGAATTCGTACCCGTTTCAACCTTTTTTTTTTTCCCCCTTCTCCCGTAAATTTCAATTCTTTAGTGGTTGTAAGAACGAATTTAGGAAATTCTGACATGAAATTTCATGTACCAATTACTATGAATGAACTTTATGAGGAAGAGTTTTAGAAATTTTATAAGATAATATTGTTAGTTAAGATTTAAATTGGTTGTTTTATGCTATGAATTGTGGTGATTTCAGATTCCAAATCATGTAGCTATCAAAATCGCTCTCGAGCTCAAGAAGCTGCTCATAGATAACAGCCTCCTGGACGTGTATGTCCTGTGCCCATTCATTTTCTCTGTTTTTGTCATATATTTATCTATATATATATATATATATATAGTTATATATGTTAATAATTTTCAGTGAAGGTTGTTTACTTGAGTTTTTATGTGACCTTGCAGGTCTCAGTCTGATTTGGAAGTTAATCTGTTTAAGGTTTGTCACACTCTTCTGTACTGCTAAGGAGTGCCCCCTCTTCTGTTATTCAATTTTACAAGAGTTAACTGTGAGGTATGCACAGCTTATGGAGCGACGGGGTTATGAGGAGGAGTACATAAATCGGTACAAGATGATGACCAGGTCAGTTTACTGCTAATCTAGAAGTAGAAAGCAAAAATCTTGATCTTCATTGAAAAACTTTTACAGGTACTGAAGTATAGAATAGAGAATAATTGTACCAAGGTTGGGATGAGATTCTCTAATTAAACAAAAGGAAAACAGAAAAGAGTAAATGGTTTTGGTAAATTTTACTGCAAGATATGGATTTTTTTTTCTTCGCAGGTTTCACCATCAAAGAGTGCCACTAGTTATTCTTGTATGTGGAAGTGCCTGTGTTGGGAAGTCTACCATCGCTACCCAACTAGCACAGCGTCTAAATTTGCCCAATGTCTTGCAGGTTCTTATGTGTATGGGTAGATGTTCTCTTTCTCTGTCCGAGTGTATACTAAATTGTGATGCCCTTGACACCTTATTTGTATTTTGTTTCTGCAGACAGACATGGTATATGAATTGCTGCGCACATCAACAGAGTATGTCTTGAATTTATTTAATTGTTAACTTTTGTCTGAATTTTATTACGTAATGTCGGAAGCTATCCAGGAACGACTATGTGGTTTCATTATCAGTGTGTTTGGCTGAAAAAGTACCTTTGATGTAGTAATTGTTAAGTTTCATTTTGTATGGGCTAATGTGTGTGAAGACCAAGCTTTGAAAGTACAGGAGTAGAATCCATTAAATAAGGACATTGATGATGTCTGTGTATGGGCTCATGGTACTTTTCTTGTTACATGATCAGTGCACCATTGGCATCAACTCCAGTATGGGCACGAGACTTCAGCTCTTCCGAGGAGTTAATTACTGAATTTTGTCGGGAATGTAGAGTTGTTCGGAAAGGTAGCCACTCTTTTTATTTTATACATTTTGTTAGCGCAATGATTTACAACTGTTGGTATGTAATTAGTGAATGATCAAGTATTTGAGATTTTCAAATTTATGCATTGATCAAATGTGTTTTGTTGCATGCCTTTCAGGTTTGGCTGGTGATCTGAAGAAAGCAATGAAAGATGGAAAGCCAATAATAATAGAGGTACGTTCATCCTTTTGATTTTGTGGGAAGAGGAATAGTTATCCATTTCTTTTATTTAAGAAATTTTCTTCCCAGATCTCTTGTAATCTCTTTTATGATATGACAAGGAACATTAGATCTGAGGGAACTTAATGCCCTGAACTTTAGAAGTGGCATGATAAGTTTAGTCGATTAGTTCTGCTCTTATCAATTTCCAAGGGTTCGCAAATTACTAAAAAATACTGTTGTATGACCTTCTTGTGAAGTCCCAGACCAATCCCTATCGTGCGTTTTTGTGTTTGGTCAGAGTCTGATAGTTTATTTTTCTTTACTTGTCTTACCTTCGCTATTGCTAGAATGCTGTAAGAATTAGCTAGTTCCTTTTGCACTTAATGATCTAACTCGCAGCTTGCATATTTCCATTCTCTTTTGCTGTTACAATGGCAGGGAATACATTTGGATCCAAGTATATATCTAATGGACGATGAAAATAAATTACCATCTGACACACAAGAAAAGGTCAAAGAGGAAAGTCGTGAGACCCCTGTGCCAGAGGATACTAAGACACAAATGGTAAACAATTCTTCAAGTGTTTCTGGAAGTGATAATGAAGTTAGTAAGTGCGAGCAGCATGTTAATTCACAAGAAGCGAGGTCAGCTAATGAGGTGAATGAAGTGTCTAATAGTCTGGAAGATCTTGATATTAAAGGAACTGATCATGACAATAAAGGTTAATCCCACTCTTAGTTGTGTTCATAAGTATGATTGTTACTTCAGCAGCTCCTGTCCCAGTGCTAAAACATATTTGAATTATACATGCATATGCTTATGCTTGTATGGAAAAAATCAGATATGCATGTAATATGTGTGTATATAAATATATGTATAAATATGTATGCCTGGAGGATGGCAGTTCTTTAACTACTGTTGACTTGATGCAGGTGATGCTCTCACAGATCTAGATACGGATAAAAAAGCTCCTGTGACGAAAGAAAAATCCGGCCCTGAACCTATAATTGTACCTTTAGTTCTAAAGATGGCTGAATTTGACCATAAGGTCGTGCTTCATCTTTCACTTTTCCAAAAGCATTTTCTACCCGTTTTTCTTTTTCCCTTGTGCTTCTATGGGGCTTTGTGTATGTTTTTAGTTTGGGTCGTCAGCCATGTAAAAAGGTTTAACCTCGGGTTGCTTAAGATTCTTTCTTCAAGCAGCATGGCGTTATGGTCTTCAAAACATTGGGAAGAATGCTGGATATTTGTTTTTCGTACTTGGTTAAGCTAATCGGTTATTGTCATATCCTTTTCACAATGTTTTGCCTTTTCAAATAACCGTTTTGTCATCGCAGGCCTTACTTGAGGAATGGATATCGACTCGTATGTTTAGGGATAAATGTCTGGTCCAGGTATTAAGTATTTTCCTCTGTTATTATTTATTCAGGAATTTCAATCTGTGAACCATCTTGTGCACTGATTAACTCACATACATGAGCAGTGTACTGCAAAAACTGCAGTCTTTAGCCTGATTTCTAGTCTTGACCCCTTAAGTTATTTATTTATTTATTTATTTTTTACATTTCATATTCTGTGGGCGTCCTTTTCTTGGAATTATGTTATTAATGCCATTATAAGATCATAATCAAAGGGAAACTACTTGTGTTGTTACTTGAAAATCTGTAGACAACAGAAAATTAGGCAAGCAATGAGTGTCTGTTAATGAAAGAAGGTTGATGTGATTTCTTTTCTTGATTTGATTAGACGTTATAACAAATTCAAATTTGATTTGACTTCCCACCTGCACTACCTTTTATGTTCAGGATAAAGATAAGCTAATAGCCAATTTGAAAACCATTCAGGACTATTTATGCTCGTTTAAGTCACAGGTATGTCCCCTTATGTTTGTATTACTTGTCTGGTTCTGTGGATAACGAGCACGGTTTTTGTCACCCTGCATTTTTCGCAATGATTGATAATCTATCTCTATATCTGCTATGTGATAGTTTACCAGAAAGATTGTTCTTGTCAATTAAGGGACCTAAAGTTGAGAAAGAGAAATTTAAAATTTATTTGTTCTTTCTCTTACAGTGTCCTTGTATAAGCATTCAGAAATAACTAACTTATTAATTTTACTAACATTTTGAACCTTCTGATTCATAGCCCATAGATATAAAATTAACATGAATTTTTTTGTTGTTGCTTTTGAAGTCCCTAAAACGATATTGTTAGGCATGAGAAATGGTACTTCATGGACGATGATCACTTTAATCTTTTTTAGGAGGTGCTAAAGAATGAACAACGGTTAAAATAGCTGGTATTATAAAGGAACAATAACATAAGGGAAACACTAGTCAAAATATCGGTTCATAGTTTTTCAGTACAAGTCATATTCCATTCTAGTTGTTTTCCTTCTCTTCCCTTCCCTTTTGTCATACAGGGTTTGACAGTGGTTAACGTATCGGCAACCGCATTTCCTCAAACATTGGATTGGTTGCACGGATATCTTCTGCAGGTATACTTTTCTAATATTTAAAACGGTAACATAGTTCATTCCAAATTCTGGGTTATCAACCTACAAAACAGATGCTTCATGCCATTTTCATCATTGTCAAAATACCTGCTCTCAATTATGACGCGAACATTTCCATGTTCTTCATGCCATTTTCTTTTCGTTCTCAACCAGCATATTGATCTTTTGATTACAGTTCTTCCTCTTCTTGTTCTTCTTCTTTTTTTTTTTTTTTTTTTTTTTTTTTGGTTGCTGTCCATTTTAGTGTATTGAGCAAGGTATTTCATCAGCCTCCAGTAAAAATGGGAGGCAGGCTGGAGAGAATTAGTTTCGTGCAGATGCCAGCACAAAAAAAGGTAAGAGTTTGGCTTTCTGTATTCGAATATCTAATCTGCTTTTATGAAGTACTTGCGTAATGCTTATCGGAAAGGAAAAGAAAGGGGGGAAAAAAATCTCTATCGACATGTTTGAAGCATATTTTTGATCCTTGTTTTTCTTCTCTAGGTTCCTAAAGCAGCTGCATGGTAAATTGAACAAATATATATATATATATATATATATAAACCAGAGAGGAAACAAGGTTCCGAAGGCCTTGGAAGGAAGCTGTTGTAAGATTCATTTGTAAAACTTTAAAGTTATACCCTTTGCAATGCAAAATTAAATTAGTTCTTGACCAATGCTCCTTTGCTCAGCTTCTGGTAATGCTTTGGAGAAGAGACACTAGCTTGGGGGACACAAAAAAATAATGGCTGGAATAGATTTGTTGTATCTTTAAGAGGTCCCATTCGAGTAACATTTCTAAAATACATAATAAATTCTGCTTTTTTACATCTCTATCGTCTCCTCTCTGTTGCTTGGTAGTCTTCATTATCTTGTACTCTCGCTTCCTTATATTTTACCAACTTCTTTTACATGTTGTTCCCTCGTTCATCCCCTCAAACAAGCACAAAAATTATAAAAAAGAAATATATATATATATATATATATTTCTTTTGCATTGTGTTCCCAATAGTATCGAGGAGAACTCTATAATAGATTATGAAAATTGTACTCTTGATCGGGGTTTATTTGCTCTATTTTCAACTATTACTTTACTTTTGCATAACATTATTATTATTTTTTAATTTTAACATGATTTGGACGAGACGTAATATTTAGAATGACATGATTTTGACTAGACGTGATGTTTAGAAATGTGTACTATGAGTAGGGACATTCTAGTGTAAAAAAAGCTCCTCATTGATATTGTTGTTGTTGCCATAATAGGGTGGAATCATGTGTCCGCTAATGATATGCTACAATAGGCATACATGACCATAGAAATAAGAACAATGAGGAAAGTTTTACTTTAAATAGTCGAAATAACGCACTCTTGCATTTTCATTAGGAGAACCACAAAATTTTTTTTTTGGGTTTTTTTTTTTTTTTTTTTCCCAAGTACATGTACACAATTGCTTTGGGTTTTCACAACAGTTTCAGACTTTCCAAACGGTTTTGTTCTCTAACCGTCAGCATTCTGATATAGTAGATTAGAAATGAACAACTATATTATGTGGAACTTGATAGTAAATCATGGCAAACTAGTGGTACAAATAATTATTTATAATAAGTACATTAAATTTCACCATCCCAAAGATCTTCAAGTGACTTGTACGGGCTTGTAGTTTCATTGACTAGAAAGTCTCCCCTCATGATCTTCCTCTCCTCCAATTTGTTAACCTCGTTGAGATCCTGATCGTCCAATTTCAGATCAAGGGCTGCAATGTTCTCCTTCAACCTTTGTTCATTAAAACTTTTCACAATCACACTTGATCCCTTTGATAATCCCCATTTCAGAGTAACCTACCAAGATCAATAAAGTGAAGTTAGAATTTTGTAATTTTCACATTATTTTTCATACTTTTTTAAAAATTAAAGATAATTATTTTTACTATTTTAGGTAAATCATTAGAGTGGACGCTACACCTGAGCTGGAGTGGCATTGTGTTGTTGAGCTATGGATTGTATAATTGGACTGTCCACCACAGCCGTTGACCCCCATGCATTACCGGGCCCACCTAGTGGTGAGTAAGCGCTTACGTGGATCTTGTGGTCCCCACAGACCTCTCGGAGTTTTGCTTGCCTCCACATGGGATGCATTTCCACCTATACACCAATGTTATTTAATATTAATTATTAGAAGAAAAATCACTTTTCATCACAGCTTAAGTAATTACCAAATGAATAACAATATTGGTGGACATTCTTGACTAAGAATCTTGCTTAGTTATCATTATGGTTCGTTAATTATCTTCATTAGTAACTAAACCTCGCACATTTTGGAGGGAAAAAAAAAAAAGGAGTTCCGTGGAAACTTTACATGCATATCTTGAAGAGAATAAACACAATTTATACCTAACCTTGTGAATTTGATTCTCTGACAATTCGTGAGAACTTCTATTTTTTCTATAATTGCCTTTTAATTCTCAACTGTTTGTCTCACAACTATCTATATATACATGTAGAATTAAATAAGATAAAAATGAATTAAAATTGATGATGATAATGAAATGATGATGTCAACGGTTGACTTGATGATGCCGACCATCGTTTAAAATATTTCCAAAATTTGCATCATCAATCAACTCTTTGTTTTTTTTTTTTTTTTGAGAGTATTTTAATCTCAATAATTAGGAGCTTAATTAGAGAGATTTAGTTACTGGAGAGAAGAATAATGTATCAAAATTTAGCTGTCAAATCCTTTCTCATCATGAGAACCAAAACCCAATATTATCTTTATGAATCTTTGAGATTATTCACTTGATTTTTGCACTTTATTTACAATCTAATAACTTCATGAAGTTTCTCAACAAGTAGCAATGCATTAAAAAAGGGCTTTAAAGGTACCTGATTGACAGCTGGAGAAACAGAGGCAAAATCCAAGAGGGTTTCAATCTTGTAGCTTGAGAAATTGCTGACCCCAATAGATCTACACAAACCCAATTCAAGACACTTTTCCATGCCAGCCCAGGTGGATTCCATGTCCAGCTTTTCAAACTCTTCTTCCTTGGGAACCGCAAAGTTAGCCCATGGCTTCAGCTTCACTGGCCAGTGCACCAAGTACAAGTCCAAATATTCCATCCCCAAGTTCCTATACATTATATATATATATATATGTCACACATTATATTCCAAATAAATAAACGCCCAATTTGCAAGATTATCTTGTAATATTATATACGTATATACAAAGTGTGGTTAATTTTCTAATAGATAATGGGGGTTGTTATTTATGCAACAAAGTAACATATCTCAAAAGTACATGTTAGTATAATTTACTTTTCTTTTCTGAGATTCTTGAAATCTTAATTATTATTAGGTGACATTAGTCTTCATTTTGTGCCGTGCTTTCCAGTACTGTACTTATATTTGTCTTAAAAGGGGCTTAAACAATCTCACTGATGTGAATCTCAAGAGATCCTCCTCAAGATTTAAGCCACGCATAAAACTCGAGAAGATTCACCCACATGCACCAGCAAATTTTTGTAGATTTCCCAAGATTACATACAAATATATATATATATACACACACATAAATATAACTTTATATGATTGTGATCGCATGTATAACCTAATGAAAATTCTGTAGATGACATTGTCATAAAGTGATGAGTTTGAATCCTCACCTTATTTTGAAAATATATATATTTTATGTCATTGATAAATGTGCTTAGTTTATAAATATTGTCATTACTGTTTATTATAATAATATACCTAAGAGTTTGCTTGAGAGCTGAAACTGGATCATGGTGGTCACTTCCCCAGAGCTTGGATGTAACAAAAATGTCTTCTCTGTTAATTGTGCCGTCGAAAATAGCTTCTCTCAAAGCGTTTCCCACTGCTGGCTCAGACCCATATATCTTTGCTGTGTCAAAGTGCCTGTAACCCATCTGCTCATATATATATATATATATATACGCACAAACACACACATATATAACAATTAAACATGCAATTATATTAATGCCAATTTTGCACACCCAAAATCTTTGGCAGAAAATATAATACAAATATATACAAACGCATATATATAACTATGTAAATATATATATATATTCTAAATTATGCCTTCTACAATTGATACAATTTGTTTAGATGGAACTGTTTTTTGAATTTTGAGTACTGTGGTTAGAACGCATAAGAACCATGGGAGAGGTCATAATGCAAAGACTTTGCAAGTTTGCATTTGCAGATATAATTTCTTTTATATACAAGGAAGATTATATATAGAAACACACACACACACACAGAGGTTGTAACTTGGGAAGGATAAAAACCCCAAAAAAAAAAAAAAGGGGGGAAGGAAAATGAAGACAATGCAGAGTACGGACAGTACCTTGAGGGCCATATGAATGGCGGATTCTGTTGTCTTCCTATCATTTTGGAAGGAATAAGTGCCCAACCCTATGACTGGCATTGTTATTCCACTGTTCAATCTCACCTGGTCGCTCCTCATTTTCTCTCTCTCTCTCTCTCTCTCTCTTTTCTCTCTCTCCTCACTCTTCTGTTTCTCTGTTTTTCTCTATCTCATACAACATCCACAGTGCAAATGTCACTGCTTCATGCTCTCCTATATATAGTCATCTCAAAGTCAACATATTTAAATGTATTTCATAACTAAGACACCTCACCCACATAGAATATTTTTAAGCATGAAAAATATATTCTTTATAAAGGAAAAAAAAAGAGCACGGTATATACATACATATAAATATATGAATAAACAAATAAATAAATAAATAAGTATATATATATTCATATATTAATCGTGTTGGGTAACAATGAGAGTTGTGGAGGTGTCGAAATATATAATTATTGAAGCCTACATATCAAAGCATGTGGGATCCCCCATATCTGTTGGGATTTTATCAAAATGTCCCATCTCATCCTCCAAAGGCAAGTATCTTGGAATACCCTTTTGGAGGAAAGCCTTTTATTTTTATTTTTCTGTTCTTAAGTTCATGAGGACACGCCAAATTTCATATTAATTTGCGTAAATATTTCATGCAAAAGTCAACTAGTTGAAACAATCCCAAATATTTATATTATCAAAAAGTCAACTTGGCCGGTGATCACTATGAATTTGGGTATTTTTGTACACAACAAAAATACAGGCGTTACCTTCCCTCTAATACTTTACCAATATTTAATGTTTATATTTTGAAGACACGGCAGATGAAACTGCATTTAACATTTTAGAATTTCATTTTTAATACAGGTTTTGTTGACTCAAACAAGTAATCAGCAACTAAAATAATGTTTGACATTTAAACTTGTCAACGTGTATTATAATCAGTCTTATTAGAATTTAAAGTCAAATATGTTTTTAATTTAAAAAAGGTGAAATATATGTTTTTTTAATTATGTTTTTAATGAAAACTTGAGTATAATATTATCATTATTACTCTCCCTTTAATCTTGCTTAAGGAAAAAAAACTTATTTTTAACATCATAAATCTTCATTTGATCCTTCTAACCGGCCAAGGTTGATTTTCCTTTTAAATAAATAATAAATAGTTCATAAATAATTAAGTCAAATGGAATCCCCAGTAACGGTTTGTTCCCCCACAACATTTTTCTTTTAAATGTTGCTTTGAAACATGGAATACGATCCACAAAATTATCTTTTTTCAATTGTGCACGTTCAGTATATTACCAAAATTTTTCTTTATTCTTTTCTTGATTTTTAAGTTCTTCCCGAAGTCCAATCTAGAACACAGCAACACAGGAATTGCATCGATATTGCAAGCAAACAGGATCCAAATAAATGTATATTTTGATGGATATTTAAGATCAGATAATTGATACTTATTCTCTCTTGGAAAGATCAAAGAAGGTGAATGTAGGTTTATTAAAACTCCCACTAGTAGATACACGAATATATATCTATATCTATATCTATATCTATATCTATATATATATAGTGCATATATATATATAGGGATTTCGGTAAAGATTCAGCAAAATTTAAACACTAATATATGTATATATTTTGGTGCACCGCCATATACAATTCGTATTGGGATCTTAAAATCATGTCATCATGTGGAGTAAGGGATTTTCTCATGTTCCAATAATCTTAGGAATATCCATGCCTCTTACGTACAGTACTTCATATATATATATACATATATATATATATATTGCCCTTGTTTTGTTGAATCAGTACTGAAATTTTGTGATCAACTCGACTGAATGTCGAATATACATACAGCTATATATAATCTACTTTATTAATTAATACAGGTCTACATATGCGTGATTTTGATTCTTGATTTGCTTCTTTGATTGTAAGCATGACTACTAAAAGAGAGTACGTAGCATTGTCCTCGAATCCTTGATATCAATTAGATCTCATAAACAAATAACTATTTTTTTGAATTTATAAATGAGTAATTATTCAGTGGACTGGATGTATAATTATGCTTATGCGGTACACTCATCTAATAAAAATTTGATATTTGGATACTTTTATTGATGTCATCTTTTTGTTTTATATTTCTTTCTCCTAGTGTTTATTATATTAATTATAAAATCAAAATCTCCATAATATCTCACCTAAATTTCTTGTCTTTTTCTAAGTTGCCCTAAATTTCTGATCTTATTCAATTAGATTTTAATAGAATATTATCTGTCGTTTTTTGGAAATCATTTTTATACATTTTAATTTCTTCTTTCAGGGAAAAAGAAAAACAACCACCACAGAGATGATATGTAAAGGAAAACAATAATTTTTGATTGGAAGAATCCTAACATAAAGATCCCAGAAGTAGAGAACGGTTGTGTCCCATGTTTGAGCTTTTGGTCTTGTTGTAGTATGTTTGTTTGGCAATAAGAAAGCCCAACGAAGAGTATGAACCGCTGGGTACAGGTAAATATATTCGTATATTTCTTTGCTCGCTACTGATGGACAAGTCAAGTTGTCTGTTTTCCCCCCCTAAAAGTAGAACTTATATTTATAAACTGATTTTAAAAAATAAGAAATAAAACTTGTTTAAATTTAAGTGATTAAGATATGTAATTTAGGTGAGATATTTATGGAGATTAATTTAATTTGATAAATAAAAGATGATAGGGATAAAGTGTCCAAATATCAAATTTTTATTGAATAGAGGTATCACATCAGCACGATAACATTGTACACCGGCCCGATCTACTAAATAATTCCTCCTCATGAACTAAGCAAAATCAGCCAAGGTAATTAATGATGCTAATTAACGAACAATCTAACTAGCTATAATAAAACAATAAAACAATTCTGAAAATTTTCTAAATGTGTCTGAGTTACTCGGTTGAGCAAGTGAAACCGCCCTCCAGTTGTATTATTTTGTAGTATTTGTAAAATATATTTTAAATCTTTCAAGCAAAAAAAAAAAAAAAAAAAAGTGATACTTTTGTTTTTATTTTTCTACATTTTCAATAAAAGAACATTTTTTTAACTGCGCAATGAAAGAACATATTGCTCGTTAGGAAACGACACCTGTTTACCCTAAAAACAAGGTTTCTTTCCTATTGTTAACATGTAAACGACAGTAGCGTTTTACAGGAGTGGGCACGTCGTGCAAACAACGGAAAACGACATGTCGTCACTCCTCTGAAAGGTCATTGCCGTCTACAAACATGCTAACGAAATTTTCTCGACTTTTATGAAAAGATTAAGAGGAATTATTCGAATTATTGATTTTTCATTGAAAAAGATATTGCCAATTAAAAAACACACATTATGTTTTCCTTTCTATTGTTTCTTTCCTGTCGTTCTGAACGACGACCTAATATTTATCTGTAGTTTTAATGACCTGTTGTTTTTAAATGCCATTGTTTGAACGACATATCGTCGATGCTGCAATATTCTACTGATGTTTGTTTGTTAACGACATGAAGCTTTTCGTTTGCATTTTGATTGCTGTTTGTCTAAGCAAGCTACATATTAATATTATCTGCGTTTAAATATGGTTAAGAATCATTCAAGAGTAGCGTCATAGCTCGCTTGTCGTGTAGAGTTTATTCTCCAAATTTTGTTGTCGTTTAAATGGACACCACACATCATTTAAACGATTATCCGAAAACTGTTTTTGAATCTCTAGATTCAATGACGGTTTTGGAAAAGATGAAAACATAAAAAAGAAACCTTTCAATAGTTTTTTTTTTGTTGTATTAAGGAAAGCTATGGATGAAAATTTCAAGTTAACCAGAGAATTTTGGAATATTTCAACGCCATGGATGCAAAAAGAAGGGTAAAACAAAATTTCTCAATTCAATTTAAACAAAAAAGCTATAGAATCAAACGACAACAAACCCAAAACTTTTTCTTTGCTTTTCCTCTATTTTCTATTAGTAATTTTACAGCGACCAACAACCATTGTCGTAAATAATGGGGCAAAAATGACAACCTGTTAGAAATGATACTACAAGAATTTGAACTTTCAGCGACCAGAACTTCCGCGACCAAAAAAAATTTGGTCCCTGAAGAGTGGTTTCGGCGACCAAATTTTTGGTCCCCGAAAGCCAGAGCCTTCAGCGACCAAATTTTGGTCCCTGTAGGTGACATTTAGAGACCAAATTATTTTTGGTCGCTAATGGTTGAGCGCCAAAAAAAAAAAAATTCATTCCCGCCGTAGACAAACGGCGACCAAAAGATTTTTGGTTGCTGTAAGCGACCTACGGGGACCAAAATTTGGTCCCCGTAGGTCATCTTCCGGGACCAAATTTATTTGGTCCCTGAAAATCCCTCATGAACAAACCAAACGGCGACCAAAATTTTTTGGTCCCCATAGGAGACTTACGGGGACCAAAAATTTGGTCGCCGTAAGTCTTCTTCGGGGACCAAAAACTTTTGGTCCCTGAAAATCCCTAATGAACAAACCTACGGCAACCAAAATTTTTTTGGTCGCCGTAGGTGATTTACAGGGACCAAAAAATTTGGTCCCTATAAGTCTCCTTCTGGGACCAAATAATTTGGTCACTGAAAATCCATGATGAACAAACCAAACCGCGACCAAAAGATTATTGGTCGCGGTAGGCGACCTACGGGGACCAAAATTTGGTCTCCGTAGGTCATCTTCCGGGACCAAATATATTTGGTCCCTGAAAATCCCTCATGAACAAACCAAATGGTGACCAAAATTTTTTGGTCATCGTAGGAGACTTACGGGGACCAAAAATTTGGTCCCCGTAAGTCTTCTACGGGGACCAAAAAATTTTGGTCCCTGAAAATCCCTAATGAACAAACCAAACCGCGACCAAAATTTTTTTGTCAAATTTTTGTAGCAAAAAAATATGATCAATTCTCAGTCTCTAATAACACAACTCCACGAAATATAATGTGTTCATTCTCAGTCTCTCACTCACTCTATCACTTTCCCCAAAATTGTTAAATTCTAGGAGATATCTTTTACTATTTCAAATTTCAATAGGATTATGATTAGGATTCGAATTACTATTTAAAGGCTTATTTGTGATTTTGTAGAGGAGTTTTTTGGTGATTATTAATGAAATCACTTTGAGAGTTTTCTCAATAGAGTTGCATGATTTTCGGTATTCTAGTTAGAATCAACGAATCTAACACAACTTATCTTGCATATTTTCGGGGTATTCTTTAATAATCAACGAATTTCTGTGTTTTTATATGCTTCCGCCATTACAAGAAATTGTATTTTCAGTGACTAAATAGTCATAGTCGCTAAATATTTCATGTGACTAAAATTTATAATATCATACATTATAATATCAATAACAAAATAATATCATCTTTCCGTATTAATAATCAAAAAATATTATTTAGATTTTTATAAATAAATATTTCAATAAGATCATTTGCTGGTAGTCTTCATAACATTATCCGTGGTGGCATCAGCAAGGCATCTCGTGGCATCAACTTGAGCGAGGACATTTTTGCTGGTAGTCTTCATAACAACAACAACAATATTTTATGGAACTTGATTTGCGAGATTAAGGAGGCTTTTCGATTTGTATGGAGGACATGATGAAATTACATGATAAGAGGATGAAAAAACAAGATGAGCTAATCTAACTTCTTCAACAACTTAATCTGCCTTCAGATCACCCGGGACTTTTCTCCCAGAGGCAAAATGGACTGCTGCCGTCACCACCGCCGCCATCAGCCGCCGCCATCAGCCACTATGTACTAAGTTAGCTTTTGTTTTAATTATAGTTTACCTTCGTTTGATACCTATTATAGTTAAACATTTACTATAAATTGTTTAATGTGTTTAGAGATTTGGAGTCTCTTTAGCTAATATAACATATTTTTCTTGCATTATCATTTTTTATAATTGTATATTTATAGATTGAAAAATATGTTACTATTCTCAACAAGCTATAGATATTATTGCTAACAAAAAATTTTGGTCGCTCAAACTTTCGGTAACCAAAATATTTGCTAGCTAAAAAGCTTTGCAAAATACATTTTTTGGTCTTCGAAAAATTTTGAAAAATTCGCCAATTTTGAAATTTGCAAAATTCAAAGATACCTACGGAGACCAAATTTTTTTGGTCACGGATACCTTCAGAGACCAAATTTTTTTGGTCTCTGTAGGTGTCGATACCTACGGAGACCAAATTTTTTTTGGTTGCTGATACCTTCGGAGACCAAATTTTTTGGTCTCCATAGGTTCTGATACCTACGGAGACCAAATTTTTTTGGTCGCCGATACCTTCGAAGACCCAATTTTTTTTCGTCGCCGATACCTTCGGGGACCAAATTTTTTTGGTCTCCGTAGGTGCCGAGACCTACGGGGACCAATTTTTTTTGGTCTCTGTAGGTGCCTTAACCTACGGAGACCAAATTTTTTTGGTCGCCGATACCTAGTGCGACCAACTTTCGGGGACCAAATGGCGACCAAAAAAGTTTGGTCGCGGAAGGCAACGGCGACAAAACAATAGACCTTCTGGGACCAATTTTTTGGTCTCCGAAGGTGAAAATTCTTGTAGTAGAATCAACAGATCATCGACAGGCTAAGCAAAAAATTTGAAGCAAAGGATAACGAGGATAGAGCAGAAGAGAAGAAGAGGATGAAGTTCTTTAATTAAAAGAAAAAAAATTATAAAATAAACCAAAGTGAAAAAGTCTAGTAACTCCACATGACTTTCCACCACTTCGTGAAATTTGTGTCAACTTTCTTATCGTGAAGTACATTACTTCTCAATGAATATATACCACACACGTGTCCTTTTATAAAAAGAGAGGAGAATTTCATGAATATATTATTTATTGGTTAGGATATGATTTAAAATATCAATTTTAATATTAATTCTTATAATATTGAGTTGTTATTTTTATAATTAAGTAGTATTAATTGATGTAATAATTTTTTGAACACATATATCAATAAAAAAAATTTACATACTCCATAAGTTAATATTGAAAAGTTACAAGGATTACGGTTGGCATAAATAGCACTCTTCAGTTTGGATTAACAATGACAATCTGGTAAAAATGCGTAAGAAAATGGTTTGTTTTGTGGTCAGTTGTTTTGATAAAATAAATTGGCCACGTGCGTCCGAATGAGTGTTGGAGCCGACGCCGTACTCGGCTATGTTCGGCACTTATTTGCTGATTCGTGATGTGACTTTCCATGCAATAAGGGACACGTTTTCTTTTTCTCTATCTCTTTTTATTTTTATATTTTTAGGACTACTCTTGTAAACGTCAATGTATGTTGCTGGATGCAACACGGCAACGTGAAATTGGTGGATGGAGAACGAAAGTTCAAGATTGGACGCTGACAAAAATGACATCCTAAAGAAATTACTGACTTTGTGCCAGTGTAGCCTGCTAGTGCCAGTTCATTATAATAATAATTCTTTGTGAAAAAATTAGTTTTAGACACTACCTAACATTACCAACACTACAAGTCTACAATCACGTTTTAGACATGTTGTACCTCTTGTAGATAAGCATTAATTGACGGGACTTTATATACAATGGACAACGTTGAACCACTTCCCCTTGATTAACTTAATATGGGTTCACACTTGATTTGTCCTCTTCTATATGAAAAGAACAAGTCTGACATTAATTTTGATAACATATATTAGTTACGAGAATAACGTTTTAGACTTTTAAGTCATGATGCACCTCTTGGAAGATAACTTGTTTGTAATTTGACCATTGCCCTTTATTTAAACTTACGTATATAGATTCATTCTTGATTGTCCTCTACATAAAAGAAGAACATATATATGTTATATATGACATTATAATTAATTTTGGTGTCATACTATTAGCATGGTCCAATTACAAGAAGAGGTTAAAAAAGAAAAAAAAAATCAATAAACAAACTATACGGTGGAAAAATCTTTCATGGTTCGCTTTCTCCCCCTCCCATTATTTTGTTGCTGTGTTCTCCCTTTTTTTTAATTATTATTTTTTAATTTACTTTCATTTAGCAGTAGTATCGAACTGATCAAAACAATATATATGAATCATGTCGTTCATAGCTGTATATAATTACTATCTCTCTCTCTCTCTCTCTCTTAGGAACAAAATTTGTCTCTCATATTTTAAATAAAATTCCCTTTTCTTCTTTTATAAAAAAGTATAATGTCTACTTTTTACTGAAAAATAATTTTTATTCTTTGAGTAAAATAAGTTTTCTATATTTCAAAAATGTAAAGTCTATTTTTTTTAGGACAATAATTTTATTTTCTAAGTATAGTTAATCTTCTTTTTCTACTATGTTTAGATTTATTTTCATGCGGGAATAGTATTTTAAGTTTAAAGTTATTCATTAAAAAACATGCTAAATGTTTTTTCCATTTAAAATTAATTGTTAGGTGAGATTGTGACAGATCTACCTCTATAAAATCACAAGCCTTAATGTAATTTATACACACAAAACACTAAAATAGCATATTACAACAATGGAAGCTACTGCTTTACTTACATTAATGTCCTCGATCCTTTTCCTTTCTTTCACAACAAATGGAGTCTCTGCCAGACATGGAATCTCCATTGTTAATCAGCCTCCTGCAGTTCTTGACTCCTCCGGAAAGGAACTCCTAAAAGGCGAATATTATTACTTGAAGCCTGCCATTGCTTTGCCTTTCTTGTATACAGCCGCCATTATTCCAGGTGTATACCGTAAGGATACCTGTTGGCTTCAACTTGGAATTGAAGTATTTACTTATGGGATAACAGGTGTTCCAGTAAAATTTTCACCTGTCGAACCCCCCGAAGACGAATTGATCCGTGAGTCCACTGATCTCAACATCAAGTTCTCCAATGAGCTATCATCGATATGTGGAGGAACATCGGTGTTGAAGGTGGGCGCATTAGGAGACGAGTTTTTGTCTCTTGGCGGAGCGGAGGAAGATAGAATCACTTGGTTCAAAATTGAGAAGGCTTCGGAAATTAGTAACGGCGTCTACAAGCTTGTGTCGAGCTCTGACCCGCAAGTTGGAAGAGATGTTGGTAACTCAACCAGATTCGATGGGACAAAACGTCTGGTTTTGTCTGATGTACCATTACTGTTTCGCTTTGAGTCCTCAAGAAACGGACCTACTGCTTCAAAATGAAACTTCTAATATAAGTTTCAAAATGAAAGTTTACTTCTTCCAAGCTGTAATGCATCCATAAATAATATCAATAGATTTTAGAAGCTGATCTATTATAAATAAGGAAGAAGATATATATCGTTTATGTATTGTGTAGTTTGATTATAAACCTTATAATTTAAGAATATGGCATCTGCTCTTTATATTTCTGCAACTATAGTGCATTATTCAGGGCTGCTTTGTTTCAGAATTCCATCTGATTCGAAATTACAAACGCAAGAAATGAATAAATTTTGATGAAGCTTATGTGAGAAAGTAGAAATATTATAAACTTTTCAGGATAGAATTACAAGAAAAGATATTTTGAGCGGGACTACAACCCTCACTACACCCAACGCAAATCCATCAGTATTGCATATTAAGAAGAGTTTTCAATTGTTACTTCTTTTTTTTTTTAACCATGGTTACGGATAAAATTATTGAGATAAATGTATGTATTAATTGCATTTGATTATGTGACATTTTAAATGACTTACCATAACAGGTTAAGCAAAACATGAATCTTATATATTAAATTTAATAAATTTTATGAAATTAATAAATAATATCTAAAATGATTGCAGTGATAAAGAATTAAGTAATCATTTAGGAGAATATATAAAATCGAACGAAAGGAAATGTTTTTGTTTTTTAGGATTATACCATATTTTTTTTATCTTATATTTTCATGCATAAGGAACCGTACGAAGCATATAAAAAACAACAAAACAACAAAGAAATAGAAAAAACAAAAATTGAAGAAAGAACAAAAACTCTATTTGTTATTTTATTTTTCATGCATAAGAAACAATATGAAATGTTAATGGCAAAGGAAATTATTCTTCTAGTTTCTGACGAGAAAATGTGGAAATAAATAGAAGATAAAAAATAATATGAAGAGAAAGAGTATTAAAATGGCTTCAGTGCACATACACGAGGAACTTTGTTCAAATGAAGAATTATTTTGATGATTCACCTTTTTGTGAAAGAAAAGTAAACAAAATAAAATAAAAATAACAGTTAAATAAAAAATTGAGAATAAACGAAATTTAGAAGGAAAAAAAATCAAAATCAGGAAGAAATCTTTAATTTAGATTTTACTTTAAAAAATTAAAAAACTATGTCAAGTCGGTAACTAACAAGTTGTTTATCTAAAATATATTTAATGAGTTTCTCTAAGTTCAATGCTCATTAAGTTTCATTAAAATTTTTGGATAACTACCCAATTTCTTCAACTATTTGATCTATATCTTATGGTTAAACGATTCTCTGAGAATTGTTATATATTGAATTTTTAGATTCAAAGACAGTTTTGGAAAGGATAAAAATATAAAAAAGAAACCTTTCAATAGCATTTTTTTTTTTGTATTAAGGAAAGCTATGGATGAAAATTTCAAGTTAACAAGAGAATTTTGGAATATTTCAACGCCATGACTGCAAGAAGAAGGGTAAAACAAAATTTCTCAACTCAATTTAAACAAAAAAGCTATAGAATCAAACAACAACAAAGCTAAAACTTTTTCATTGCTTTTCCGCTATTTTCTATTAGTAATTTAATTTACAGCGACCGACAATCATTGTCGTGCCAATAATGGGGCAAAAATGACAACCTGTTAGAAATGAGAATCAACAGATCATCGACAGGCTAAGCAAAGAATTTGAAGCAAAGGACGACGAGGATAGAGCAGAAGAGAAGAAGAGGATGAAGTTCTTTAATTAAAAGAAAAAAAAAATATAAAATAAACCAAAGTGAAAACATCTAGTAACTCCACATGACTTTCCACCACTTCGTGAAATTTGTGTCAACTTTCTTGTCGTGAAGTACATTAATTCAAAATAAATAAATACCACACACGTGTCCTTTTATAAAAAGAGAGGAGAATTTCATGAATATGTTATTTGTGAGTTAGGATATAATTTAAAACATCAATTTTTGAATATTAATTTTTGAATATTAATTCTTATAATATTGAGTTGTTATTTTTATAATTAAGTAGTATTAATTGATATAATAATTTTTTGAATACATATCAGTTAAAAAAAATTTTACATACTCCTTAAGTTAATATTGAAAAGTTACAAGGATTACGGTTGGCATAAATAGCACTTTTCAGTTTGGTTTAACAATGACAATCTGGTAAAAATTCGTAAGAAAATGGTTTGTTTTGTGGTCAGTTGTTTTGATAAAATAAATTGGCCACGTGCGTTCGAATGAGCGTTGGAGCCAACGTCGTACTCGGCTACGTTCGGCACATATTTGCTGGTTCGTGATGTGACTTTCCATGCAATAAGGGACACGTTTTCTTTTTCTCTCTTTTAATTTTTTTTCTTTATCATAACCAATTATATTTTTAGGAATACTCTTGTAAACGTCAATGTATTTCGCCGAATGCCACACGGCAACGTGAAATTGGTGGATGGAGAACGGAAGGCCAAGATTGGACGCTGACAAAAATGACATGCGAAAGAAATTACTGACTCTGTGCCAGTGTAGCCTGCTACGGCCAGTATATTATAATAATAATTCTTTGTGAAAAAAATTAGTTGAAAATGAAAAAAGTAGCTGGGGAGAGTCAATAGCTGCAGTTGCAGTGAGGAAGCAATTAAGAAAAAATTTCAACAAATTGTGATAGGACTAGACGGCAATCAAGAGACTATTTTAGGGGAAATAGAAAAGGGGTTCTGATACAATTTCTTACAAAAACTTAAAAAAAAAAAAAACTTAAAACCATGTATATATCATCCATATATTATGATCCCCTGCCTTTTGTATGTTCTCCAATTTCTTCATACTTGCACACACACACATGTGTGTGTGTATATATATATATATATATATATATCAGATTGATTGCTTATTAACCTATCTCATTATTCAATTAAACAATTTACAAATTTTTGACCAAAATACTACAATATTCAATTTCATTTTTCAAATAATGCTGTACATAGATACCATGCACTCTTAAATTAGGCCTCTATTCTCTTATACAACTACTACATTATTTTTCTTCCCATTAATGCTCCCAAGAATCAAACTAACATACATTACTTTAACTTCTACAATCGATCGGCCATAGCAATGATAGAGCAAGATCCGGCACTTATAATTTATCTGTGGTTTAGTTTATTCATTCTCTAGTATATTTATTTGTGTCGAACTTGATGAGATTCTAATTCATTGTTAGCTTTGAAATAAGGTTATAGATAAAAATCCATCTGTTTGTTTTGTTTCGTTTTTTTGTTTTTTGTTTTTTGCTTTGTTTTTACTGACAGCTAATTAGGAGGTTCAAGGTAATTAAAACTAAAGTTTTAATTAGTTCGTTATAGACACAACTAATGATAGTTCCACACTTCACTCTACCATAAGGTGGATAATTCAAATCCCAATCACAAACTTAAAAAAAAAAAAAACCCTAATGTTTCAAGTTTGACAAACTCAACTATCAAATCTCTTAAATAGCTATATAAGCTAAAGCTATTATACAAAAATAAATAATTAAAAAAAAATTGCTCTGGTGTCTAGCTCTTAAACAGTTCTTTTTATACTCTCATATTTCTTTTATTTCGTCTAGTCCAGAAGATTTTGTGCCTTAATTACTAAATATTGGCTTACTGATGTTTGAAAAATTATGTTTTCAATTAAGTCTTACAAAGATATTGGTAACTTTACATGAGCTTTAAGAAAAGTTTTGTGATAAATAACTATATATCGGAACCTTTTTCCTTTTTTTTTTTTTTTAAAAAATTCTAATTTTATCTTTAATCGTATTGTATCCAAAATTTGTATCATGGTTGCAGATTATATTTTCTATTATTGTGTGCATCCTTTTGAGAAAAAAATCAGGATCCGTGACTGGTGGTGTAATCTATTTCTTTTATGAATGAGATGATGTTATACATCTAGATAATGTCGATTACTTAACGAAGGCACCAGTGTATTTATTGAAACATATATTTCACTGGAGTCCCAATAAAATTTCTTTAAATTTTATCTTAAAAAATTTTATGACTCCTTACTTTGTTCCTACTAAAATTAAAAATCTTATACAATCCTTATTAAAGTTTTAGCTTTTAGTTTTTATATTATGATGTTATTTATTTCTTGAATTTGTTTTTGATGTACGCATTTGTGTTCTTCTACCTAACATTACCGACACTACAATCACATTTTAGACAAGTTATACCTCTTGTAGATAAGCATTAATGGGACTTCATATTCGACGGACAGCGTTGAACCACTTCCCCTTGATTAATAGGCTCCACTCTCATGATTTTGCCCTCTTCTACATGAAAAGAACATTAATAGCAACGAGAGAGGCTCGTTTATGGTCTGGGACATCTTTGAAATCGAGTATCTCCTCAACTGCACCCAACCAATCCAAAAATTCCTCAGGTTCGAGGCTTCCATGGAATTCTGGAAGGTCGACCTTAATTCCGAGTTCCCAGCGTCGGTCGTCGACAACGGCATGGACACGATCGGGGGCCGCTATCTTAGCCGGTTGTAGCATCGCGAACGGGTTGACGTCCACATTTTCTTCAGTGGCAGCGGGTGGAGGAGCAGCGGGGTGAAGGGCGTCCATCTGTTGTTGCGATTCAGCGATTTGCAAACGAAGTTCTTCTATCTTGTCAGGTCGGGGTCGGGGAGGCATGGTTGTGGGTCGTAGTGATTCTTGGGGCTCTGATACCAACTGATGAAGCGGAAGCTTACAAACCTCAAAAATCCGTTGATTCGAAGAATACCGGATAAAGAGAAAGTGAGTAATTCGTTGATTCAATGGAATACCGAAAAACAAGTAAAGAGAATATCTATGAGTTTTTTAAAATTAATTTAACTGTCTGAAATAATGCTAAGGATGCCTTTATATAAACAAGTGAAAACAGAATAAAAGAAATGATTCCAAACTAAACATAGAAACTAGGAAAGAAAAAGAAACTAACTTATAACTTATTCTAGGAAACTAACGTATTCTGTAATACCATGCAAATAATAAATAATACAATAGTCAAAAGTAAATAACAAATAGTCAAACTAGGGAAGTCTGTAACTAAAATCTGCTTCGTATCCTCACGTTGCATCACTATTACTTGGTGCCTTCCATTCCTTTGGCTCGCTTGTATTCAGCCGCCATTATCCCAGGTATATACCGTAAAGATACCTGTTGGCTTCAACTCCAAATTGAAATATTCACTTATCAGATACGAGGTCATCCAGTAAAATTTTCACCTGTCGAACGCAACTATGACGAATCGATCCGTGAGTCCACTGATCTCAACATCAAGTTCTCCGATGAGCTATCATCGCTATGCGGAGGATCATTGGTGTTGAAGGCGGACGCATTAGGAGACGAGTTTTTGTCCCTTGGGGGAGCGGAGGATGATAGAACCAGTTGGTTCAAAATTGAGAAGGCTTCGAAATTGAGGGACGGTGTCTACAAGCTTGTTTCTAGCTCTGACCCGCAAGTTAGCAGAGATGTTGGAACCTCAACCAGAGCCGATAAGTCAAAGCATCTGGTTCTAGCTGATGAACCATTACCGTTTGTGTTCTCGCCCTTAAGAAGAGGACCTAGTGCTTCAAAATGAAACTTCTAAATTATTGTAGGTTTCAAAATGCAAGTTTACATCTTCCAAGCTGTGCCTCTAGTATCAATGGGTTTTAGATGCTGATATGTTATAAATAGAGGTGGGAATTTGGGCCGGGCCAAACGGGCCGGCCCGGCCTGCGGCCCGGCTTCTATCGGCTCGGTAAAAGTCCGGCCCGATAATAAGAGGTGGATCGAACTCTCCTTTTAGGCCCGACGGGTCGGGCCAACCCGGTCCGAATATTTAAGCCCAATGGGCCGGCCCGGCACACCCGTTATATAAAATTTTATATATATTAATTTTATTAAAATTTTAATTATTTTTAAAATTTTTATTAAAAAAATTATATATATATTTTTTCATTGTAAAATTATAAATATGAATTAAGATTGCACACTTTTTTTTTACTGAGGTTTTATCTCAATGAGTTTTACTTAGTAAAGTTTTTAATGAGACAATCATGACATCAATAAAATTTTAAATTTCAATGTTATATTTTCTTTTTTGTATCCTTATTTTTTAATAAAATTTATAATTTTTATTATGTGCTTAATTTATTTTTCAATTTAGTAATATATAATCAAAAATAACTAATCAAAAATAACTACTAACTACTAAGCAAACACTGATAAATAATTATAATCTTAAATAATTAAAATTAAAAGTTTAATTACAATGTTAAGTTAACTAACTAACTAATATTATAATTATTAAGTGTAAACTAAACAGTTATAATATAAATATAAATATAAAAATTTATAGAAATAGTATAATAAATTTTTTTTAACAAAGTATAAATTTTTTTATTTTTTTATCTAAGATAAAATATTAAGATAAATTATTAAATTATCAAAAATATACAAATTTATTCAAAAGTTACAAATAAAAAATAAAATTAAATAAAATTTTAAAATATTAGGTCAGGCCCGGCCCGCTCTAAGCCCGTGGGCCGGGCAGGGCTTATATTTCAAAAATTCGGGCCGACTTGGCCCGGCCCGAATTTTCACGGGCCAGGCGGGCCCAAATTTTTGCAATAGCCTGATGGGCTCGAGCCGGGCCGGGCGGCCCGAGTTATAAATAAGGAAGAATTGAAGATATATATCTTTTATGTAATGTGTAGTGTTATGAACTTTTGTAGTGTCATGAACTTTTGAATCTTAATAAGTTAATGATCTGTTGGATGTGCAGGATAAGATAACATTAAGGAGTTGAATTGGAGTGCATAAAAAAGGAAAGGCTTGGATTTTGATTAATACTATCTTGTGTTTGATGTTGTAATGTTAGGTTGGAATTGGATTTCAAATTTTAATAGAAATAATAATCTTTCAATAAAAGGTCAATCTATGAAAATTAAACATTTTAAATCAATTTCACAAAAAAAAAAAAAAAAATCCGCTCATCGATTTAAAGGGCAAGGTTACACGAGAAGGGAATTGATAAATATGTACAAAAAATGCAAAATGTATTATTATTAAATTGATGAATAAAAGTGAATTAAAAGCAAAAAAAAAATATCTTTCTAAATTGATAAATACGTAAAACAAATTGCAAATTATAACAGTTAAATATGAGTATATATTCATTTTAGAATTTTATATTTTAAAAATTATTTGATTTCTAAAAACTTCAATAAAATCTACTGTGCAAATAGAAATCACCAAAGATATCTGGAATTTTGTTTTCCTTCTATTGCAGAGAAATTGAAGCTTCGTATATATATATATAGAGAGAGAGAGAGAGGTGAGAGAGACTTAAATGCTCTGGCCATGGGCACGAAAACTCAGAGATAGATAGAGAGAGAGAGAGAGAGAGAAGGGTGCAATCATGTGCTTCATGAACTGGATAAGAGTTATCCACTCCAATCTTTTAAAAAGTGTAGACCAAATATGGGATTAAAATCCCTTATCTTAGTCCAGTACTCTATTATCCTTTTAGTCCTGTGCACTGAATAAGCCCAAGAATAATATATATGACATCAACTAATTTTATGGTTTGTTTTGGTACATATTGTAGATATAGCTGTAAATTTTCATATTTCTTGTCTCTATTTTCAAATTTTGGCTGGTCGTATTTCTCAAGTTCTTCTAAGTTCCCCCTAACATTACTAATACTACAACCACGTTTTAGGCATGTAGTACCTCTTGTAAGTATATGATAATCTAGTGATAATGAATTGTATAAGTGATCAAAAATTTGAGTGCTATTCTTTTGGAGGTTTTAAATGTGAAAGTTAGTTTCATATCTGACATTAACTCGATTTATAATGTCTAATATCATACCTTAAAATATCCTTATCATTAACACATTATTTGAAATTGTGGCGCATTCTTTACCCTTGCATAGGACATGCAAGACATTCCTGTAAGGCATAGTGAGTCTCGTTGATAATGCCCAGATCAGGAATATATTAATTAATATTAATCACCCACTTTCCGAACTTTTTTAAAGTAAAAATAGAAAATACGCACTATCGGATCTTATGTGTAATGTACAACGTCATACCAAAATCATTTTCACTTTCTCCCCTCTTTTTTTTTTTTTTTTTTTTTTTTTTTTTTTCCTTTTTAATCAAATAATATTTGCACAGGGTATCTGCATGACTCACTACAGGGGCAAAAGACTTCGTACCCTTCGGACTTTTTTACTTTCAAACTTATGTACGGATCACCTAAGTCCCTAAAGGCATCAAGACTTGATTCCATTAAGAATTATAATATATATATATATATATATGTTTATATAGATATGTATCTATATGTCTCAAATGAGCGGCCCGGCTTTCTGTTTTTTGTCTATCCATATTAATAAAATTTCAAAGAAAAAACTACACTATAGGAGTGTGTAGAAGAACATGTACTTATAAGAGGTGTAGAAACGACAATTTTTCACACATTGAAATTTGGAGGGTATTTCTAAAGAGATATGCACTTAGATTAAAACTGCATATTTACTTTAATTTAACAGTATCCAACTCAGAACAATAAATCATGCATGTGGCTCAAAGTTATCTATAATATCTCTCTTTATTTTAAGGAACAATTTTTTCTTCTTCTTTTTTTAAAGAACGTCTACTTTCTAATAATTTTTCTTCTGTAAGGCAATAATATTCTTGTTCAAGTCAAATTAATTAAATTTTTTTTTTACTAAATTACACCAAGGTTCCCTAAACTTATCGCATAATTACAATTTATATTCTGAATTTTAATTTTGAAATTTTCATCCACAACTTATAAATATGTAACAATCTGCCCCTTACCCCTCCCAACATATATTGATCATATGATTTTTTTTTATTACGAAAATTGACATATGAATTGCATATAAGTTGTTTATTAAAAGCATAAATGGTATTTTTTAACTAATGTTAACTCAAATTTATGGTGAAAATAAAATTAATTTAAAATTCTATATTTTAAATAAAACTCATAAATTCGGATTAAAAAAGATAAAAATAATTATTCATGTCTTTGATTAACTCATATATAAGTCACATGTCAATTTCGTTAAAATAACATTTGAATTCAAGCCCTTAGAAGACTGGTCCAGTGCCTTTAAGTTACTAATAAAAGTTTACTTCTTCCAGAAGCCGTAAATGCATCTAATATCAATGGATTTAGACGTTGATCTACATACAAATAACATTATAAATAAGGAAGAAGAAGATCTTTTATGTATTACGTTGTTTGATTTTGAATCTTATTAAGAAATGTCATCTGCTCTTAATATTTTTGCAACTTTAATTAGTTCCTTATATTAGGGTTTCTTGTTTCAGAATGGGTTTGGGGAAAAGGCCGAATTAGGGAACCTTATTTTAGTATATAGCAAAGCTTTAGAAAATTGGATAAATGGCCGGTCATTTACAAAGTTGGTTAACCTATAATGACAAAAATAGCCTAACACTGCTACCTAATTTGATACCACAACTCTCTCTTTTTTTGTCGTTCCATATTCTCTAGCACCTCCTCTCTCTCTCGCCTCTCCTCAACCCTCTCTCTCTCTTGTTGCTCTATCCGTCACTTCCATCACAAGCCCGGCCCCATTAGTCATACCCCACACTATCCGAAACTACGGACACAAAGCCGAAGTGCCACACCATCAGGTTAATCAATTTTCATTAATCAATTTCTGATTTATAGTTCAGTTAATCAATAAGTGGTTAATCTTAATTAGTCATTTTGTCAATGTAGCTCAGTTGTACTAGTTGTGTATTGTTGACGGACTGATGATATCATATTGTTGTTGATTGTTTAAATGGTAAATTTAGTGTTGTGTTTAGAAATAATTAATTGACTATATGAACTTGATGATTATGGAAATTTGACTGTGAATTGTTTTGTTTGTGAAGTAAACGATAGTTCTTGTTTTGATTAATTAACGTTTAATTGTTTTTTGTTTTGATCACTAGACGTGCATGCTCGGTGATGAACTATTAATCCATCGGTGGACTCAATGTTCTATTTTTCTTTGCGGTTTTTAGTTAATCAGTCATGGATCATCCAGCCAAGAGTTTTTTGTTTTGTTTTTTTTTTCTTTGAATTTTGGGGTGAGAATTCTAATTCTACATTTTTATATGAAATCAGGATACTATAATATTACTACTAAATTACGTATGCAACCACACTATTCATCAGAGTTCTATATAAGTTAAATATTTTTCCTCTTTCTTTTTCAGATAGAATCGGTGGAGATAAATCAATATACGTAGAATTACAATAAATTAAAGGAAACATTTGATCGTAAAGCACTGTGTCCATCACAAAATACAATCTGTAAATCTGTACCTATGTAAAATCCAAGAATTTTTCGATCTCTCAATATTGGCATATGCAACAACTGAAATGTAACAAAAAATCATTCTAAGTTTCAAAAAAAAAAAATTCTGCTAATACGGGCTCTAAATAAATAAATAAATAATCAATATATGACCGTATCTCTTGAAATTTCTATGTATTAAAAAAATCGTCTTATTTTGATTTGAAATAATAAAATCATAGATTTTTAAAGATCAAGTTTACTGTAAACATATGTAAAATTAAAATAACAAAACTATAAAATTTTAAAGTTGGAGTTTATTGTAAACATATGTATAAATTTCATTAACACATGTTAGAAACTAGATAACAAAATACTGTTTGGAGACAGCCACCAAACACCTCCTGATAGTCTCGATGACACTCACTATAAACGGTCCATGGTTGTCACGAAAGGACAACTAGTGTGTTCATATAATCATAATGACACCATTCTATTTTCAAGACTTTTCTTAAAATGATGAATGTGTACCCCCACCAAACATATTGTAGATAATCGTATTGTTTAATATTTCTCGTGTTCTATTTTTTATTTCTGGTTGATTATATTTTACGGGTTCTGCTACCTAACATTACCAATACTACACTCACGTTTTAATCATGTTGTACCTTTGGTAGATATGCACTAACAAGGATGCATAGGGTGGCAAAAGAAGATGACACATTCTTTAATTAGTCTCTTATTTCATCCATCCAGATTCTAACCATGGAACTCCCATAAGACTCCGCTTCAGCTTAGACTATAGAGACATTGAATTGGTGATATTCTTGATAGGGTCTATGTTGAGAGATTAAATTAAAGATCCATCTCTTTCTTACCATATCTAGAATAGTGAATCCTACTTATAGAGCTATAATTGGAAGCAATGAGGGGTCACCACCAGAGTCTTTTTTTCAATAATAAAAAAAAAGAGATACACACTAACGAGTCTAATCTGTAATGTACAATGACCACTACTAGCGTCCTTGACACCTCACTTCACTCTTGATTTGTCGTCAGTCTAGAAAGAAAAAAATTTGGTCATTAATTTTGAGATGTACATATAGATATATTATAAACATGGTCCCATTTTTAGAATATTGTTTCATCCCATATTATTTGATAAACAAATGACGTGCTAATAAAATCACCCATAAATTATATTACAACAAGACTTTTTTCCAATTTGAGATTAAAATCACCGTCGAAAATCTAATCATACCCTTGTTCTTATCCTTACTAACATAAATGAGAGAAAGGAACCTATGACCAACATTTATTGTCATGGTTCGCTTGCTTCCCATCCCATTAAATGGGATGCTCCCATCTACCCATTGTGCACGTTTTTATATAAATGGTTTGGCCGCTAATTTGGGATCTTATTTGATCCTCATAAAACAACAAAGAAATATAATACAAACAATATAGGTAATCCATTTATACACCCCTCTTTACTCTTACACTCAGCATTTGAAAATAGTTAAGTTTACTTATTGTACGGTGCCCCTATTTATTTCAAGATGAACCCTAACTATTTCATAAAATAAATATCAATTCTACCACTTTGAATTTACCTTTTCAGATTCATCATTTTATTTTCTTACATTTACTATATAATTCTTCTAATGGAATTTACTTCATTATTCTCAATGTCTCATGCTTATTTTAAAATTTTGCATATGACAAAATATTTGGGAGAACTTTTTCCCTTTTATTTAATTATTCCATTCGTATTTACTTTATTGATAATGTACCTTTTTTTTTTTTTTTGGTAAACTACGTTAAAGTTTCCTGTAAAAATCTAACAAATTCATGTGGTATTGTAGTGTAACAAAAAAGCATATATATAACCAGAATCTTTTTTTCTTTTTTTGGAAAATTCCATTTTTTTCTGTTCTTTTCTTTTTTGGAAAATTTCATTTTTCTTGCAAATACCTTTGTAGTGGTAGGTATATTCATTTAGAATGAAAATAAATAGTCAATATACTTATTTTTTAAAATATCAATTTTACTATAACATATTAAAAATATAGGTTTCATGCCTAAAGCTTCAACCTAAAAACAATTAGAGAGAGATAGAACAAGAGATTTGTGTTAATTTAATTTTATGCAAATAGTTGGTGTTAATTTTAGATACACATCAATAGTATAAAGGATTATATGTACTTACTAATCATAAAATAGTGACAGGAAATATAAACAGTTTAATTGTCGTGGAGACTACGCACTCTTCAACTATTTTACCTTCAAAATTATCCCCAAAGGCATCAAGACTTGTTTCCATTGAGAATCAATACACACACATATGTTATATATATATATATATATATATATATATATATATTATAAGTCTCAAAATAGCGCAGAGCCACTCCAATAATATCACCCATACTGATAAAATTTCAAAGAAAAAATAATAATTGGAGAACATGCGCTTCTAAGAGGTATAGAAAACAATGGAGTAAATGTCTACTTTTTTCAATAGGTTTCTTGAGGGATAATTATTTTCTTTTGTTTAATTAGTCAAACTAATTTTCCTTTTAAGCTATTTTTAGATTTATTTTCTTAAAATAAAAAGAAAGTTCTTTTTTTTTCTTAAGGAATAATATTTGAAATTTAAATTTATTTCCTTAAAAGTTGCAAGTTGTTTCTGTTGAAAAAATATATACATATTAATTATGAATTGTTAGGTGTTATTGCGACGCATCTACCCCTATAAAATCATGAGCCCTATCGTCATTTATACACAAAACACTAAAATAGCGAATATTACAACTATGGAAGCAACTACTTTACTCACATTGCCCTTGATCCTTTTCCTTTTCCTTTTCCTTTCCTTCACAACAAATGGAGTCTCTGCCAGACATGGTATCTCCATTGTTGATCAACCTCCTGCAGTTCTTGACTCGAAGGGAAACAAAATCGTGAAAGGCGAATATTATTACTTGCAGCCTGTCTTACATTTGCCTCACGTGTATAAAGCCGCCATTATCCCAGGTCTGTTCCGTGAAGAAACATGTTGGCTTCAACTTCAAGCTGAAGTATTTACTTATGGGATAACAGGTATTCCAGTAAAATTTTCACCTGTCGAACCCCACGAAGGCGGATTTATCAGCGAGTCCCCTAATCTCAATGTCATCAAGTTCTCCCATAAACTATCACCGCTATGTGGAGGATCGGTGTTGAAAGTGGGCGCATTAGGAGACGAGTTTTTGTCTCTTGATGGACTGGAGGAAGATGGAAGCAGTTGGTTCAAAATTGAAAGGGCTTCGGAATTGAGTGACCATGTCTACAAGCTTGTTTCTAGCTCCGCCGGCGGAGATGTTGGAGCCTCAACCAGATACGATGGGACTCTGCGTCTGGTTCTGACTGATGGTAATCCAATATCGTTTCAATTTGTGGCCGTAAAAGACATGCCTAGTGCTACAAAATGAAACTACTACTACAAACTTAAAAGTGAAGGTTTACCTCTTCCAAGCTGTAATACGCATCTGATATCAATCGATTTGGATGCTAATCTACAAATAATATTATAAATAAGGAAGAAGAAGATGTTTTATATGTTTCGTGTAGTTTGGTTGTGAATCTCAATATGTATAAGAAAGGGCATCTGCTCTTTTTATATCTGCAACTTTAGTGAATTTCTAGGGCTGCTTGTTTTATAATCATTGCAATAAATATTGTTCCACAAGATAATAACATATATAGCAACTGAAATAACCATTCAACATTCCCATCTGATCGATTACTATAGAGAGTGATACTAATTTCCAAATTACTGACAGTAGAACACATACCCCAAACTTCATACACTTCAAAACCATTGCTTTCTTCACATAAGACTTTAGAAAAATAAGGGAGAAAAAGGTAAATAAAAATATTTACGGAAGTTATTAAAAGTAAAAAGCATATTTATTAAATTTTTATTCAAATAATAAATAGTAAATTTACGAGAAAATACGATTTGTTCTAGGAGTAAATAAGTTTATTTACCTAATAAACAAACTTACTTACTAGATTAATAACCTTTTTATTAATAAATACATTATCTACTTGAACATTTCATAAACTTGTCATTTACTTATTTTAACATCTGTAAATATGCTATTTAGTTGGTAAATATTCTGAAAAAGAAAAAAATAAATAAAATTGGTGACGACGATGATTTCAGACAATGATCTCAATGGTTGGACTTGAAGCCGACCATCAGTCAAAATATTTTCCAAAATTGCATAAATCCTAATTCCCTATTGCACTGTGTAGCAATATTATTGAATATTAATTATGTGTTTTCTCCGAATATATATATAAATGCCTCCGTTAAATCTTTTTTTACCCCTCATCTGTGTCATTATTACTTGTTACTTTTCTCCATATATATGCCTGGATTAAATCTTTTTTCCCCCCTCATCTGTAACTCCAGTTGTTGCTTTCAAAAGCTATAAGCAAAAATAGTAATAGATTGGGCTGCACCATCATCGCCGCCCCCCCCCGCCCCCCCCCCCTCCCTTCCTTGGTGTGAGATATGTAGTATATTTAGTACTGGGTGTCAACTTAAATGGGATATTCTAAGCTAATTTTCTAGAAAAATTTTCGGTCTCTTAAGATTAGTAAAAATTTATATTGAATGTGATGCAAACTGCTATGTCTATGATACTATAAAGAATCGATGATTATCACAAAAGGAAAACTTTAAAATTAAAAGTACTAACTTTATCTAACCCTTATAACGGTACGCTGCCTCTTTCTCTTGCTAATCTGACTCAGGTAATCGAGGTCGAGATCTCGCAAAACAATATAACTGGAGAATTATTGGACCGCCGTCTGTTCCCTGATGGTACAAGTTATTCCAAAATTCCCTAAAAAGTCTAAAAATCTGTTGTTCCAAGATACTTTTCTTGGTGGCAACATTCCTGAAGAGATAGGGTACTTGAAGTTCCTGGCATTTAATATTCTTCTGACGTTTGTTTGTTAACGACATGACGCTTTTCGTTTGCAATTTGATTGCCGTTTGTCTAAGCAAGCTACATATTAATATTATCTGCATTTAAATGTAGTTAAGAATCATTCAAGAGTAACGTCATAGCTCGTTTGTCATGTACAGTTTATTCTCCAAATTTTGTTATCGTTTAAATAGACACCACACTTTATTTAAATGATTATCTGAAAACTGTTTTTGAATCTCTAGATTCAATGACGGTTTTGGAAAAGATAAAACATAAAAAAGAAACCTTTCAATAGCATTTTTTTTTTTTTTTTTGTATTAAGGAAAGCTATGGATGAAAATTTCAACTTAACCAGAGAATTTTGGAATATTTCAACGCCATGAATGCAAGAAGAAGGGTAAAACAAAATTTCTCAATTCAATTTAAACGAAAAAAGCTATAGAATCAAACGACAACAAACCCAAAACTTTTTCTTTGCTTTTCCTCTATTTTCTATTAGTAGTTTTGCACCGACCAACAACCATTGTCATGGAAATAATGGGGCAAAAATGACAACCTATGAAATAAGAATCAACAGATCATCGACAGGCTAAGCAAAGAATTTGAAGCAAAGGATAACGAGGATAGAGCAGAAGAGAGGAAGAGGATGAAGTTCTTTAATTAAAAGAAAAAAAATAATTATAAAATAAACCAAAGTGAAAATGTCTAGTAACTCCACATGACTTTCCACCACTTAGTGAAATTTGTGTCAACTTTCTTGTCGTGAAGTACATTAATTCTCAATAAATATATACCACACACATGTCCTTTTATAAAAAGAGAGGAGAATTTCATGAATAGGTTATTTGTTGGTTAGGATATGATTTAAAACATCAATTTTAATATTAATTTTTAAATATTAATTCTTATAATATTGAGTTGTTATTTATAATTAGATAGTATTAATTGATGTAATAATTTTTTGAACATATATCAGTAAAAAAAAAAAATTTTACATACTCCATAAGTTAATATTGAAAAGTTACAAGGATTACGGTTAGCATAAATAGCCTTTTCAGTTTGGATTAACAATGACAATCTGGTAAAAATTTGTAAGAAAATGATTTGTTTTGTGGTCAGTCGTTTTGATAAAATAAATTGGCCACGTGCGTCCGAATGAGCGTTGGAGCCAACGTCGTACTCGGCTATGTTCGGCACTTATTTGCTGATTCGTGATGTGACTTTCCATGCAATAAGGGACACGTTTTCTTTTTCTCTCTTTAAATTTTTTTTTTTTATCATAACCATTTATATTTTTAGGAATACTCTTGTAAACGTCAATGTATTTCGCCGGATGCAACACGGCAACGTGAAATTGGTTGATGGAGAACGAAAGGTCAAGATTGGACGCTGACAAAAATGACTTCCTAAAGACATTACTGACTTTGTGCCAGTGTAGCCTGCTACTGCCAGTTCATTATAATAATAATTCTTTGTGTAAAAATTAGTTGAAAATTAAAAAAGTGGCCGGAGAGAGTGAATAGCTGCAGTGGCAGTAAGGAAGCAATTAAGAAAAAATTTCAACAAATTGTGATAGGACTAGACGGCAATCAAGAGACTATTTTAGGGAAATAGAAAAGGGGTTCTGATACAATTTCTTACAAAAACTTAAAAAAAAAAAAAAAACCCTTAAAACCATGTATATATCATCCATATATTATGATCCCTGCCTTTTGTATGTTCTCCAATTTCTTCATACTTGCACACACACACATATGTATATATATATATATATATATATATCAGATTGATTGCTTATTAACGTATCTCATTATTCAATTAAACAATTTACAAATTTTTGGCCAAAATACTACAATATTCAATTTCATTTTTCAAATAATGCTGTACATAGATACCATGCACTCTTAAATTAGGCCTCTACGCTTTTATACTACTACTACATTATTTTTCTTCCCATTAATGCTCCCAAGAATCAAACTAACAAACATTACTTTAACTTCTACAATCGATTGGCCATAACAATGATAAAGCAAGATCAGGCACTTATAATTTATTTGTGGTTTAATTTATTCATTCTCTGGTATATTTATTTGTGCCGAACTCGATGAGATTCTAATTCATTGTTAGCTTTGAAACAAGGTTATAGATAAAAATCCATATGTTTGTTTTGTTTCGTTTTTTTTTTTTTTTGTTTTTGTTTTTTCGCTTTGTTTTTACTGACAAATAATTAGGAGGTTCAAGGTAATTAAAACTAAAGTTTCAATTAGTTGGTTATAGACATAATTAATGATAGTTTCACACTTCACTCTACTATAAGGTGAATAATTCAAATCCCAACCACAAACTTAAAAAAAAAAACCTAATGTTTCAAGTTTGACAAACTCAACTATCAAATCTCTTAAATTGCTATATAAGCTAAAGCTATTATACAAAAATAAATAATTAAAAAAAATTGCTCTGGTGTCTAGCTCTTAAACAGTTCTTTTTATGCTTTCATTTTTCTTTTATTTCGTCTAGTCCAGAAGATTTTGTGCCTTAATTACTAAATATTGGCTTACTGAGGTTTGAAAAATTATGTTTTAGATTAAGCCTTACAAAGATATTGGTAACTTTACATAAGCTTAAGAAAAGTTTTATGATAAATATATAACTATATATCGGAACCTTTTTCCTTTTTTTTTTTGTTTAAATTCTAATTTTATCTTTAATCGTATTTTATCCAAAATTTGTATTATGGTTGCAGATTATATTTTCTATTATTGTGTGCATCCTTTTGCGAAACAAATCAGGATCCGTGACTGGTGGTGTAGTCTATTTATTTTATGAATGAGATGATGTTATACATCTAGATAATGTCGATTACTTAATAAAGACACCATTGTATTTATTGAAATATATATTCCACTGGAGTCCCAATAAAATTTCTTTAAATTTTATCTTAAAAAATTTTATGACTCCTTATTTTGTTTCTACTAAAATTAAAAATCTTATAGAACCCTTGTTAAAATTTTAACTTTTAGTTTTAATATTATGATGTTATTTAGTTCTTGAATTTGTTTATGATGTACGCATTTGTGTTCTTCTACCTAACATTACCGACACTACAATCACATTTTAGACAAGTTATACCTCTTGTAGATAAGCATTAATGGGACTTCATATTCGACGGACAGCGTTGAACCACTTCCCCTTGATTAATAGGCTCCACTCTCATGATTTGTCGTCTTCTACATGAAAAGAACATTAATTTTGATAATATATATTAGTTACAACTTAGGAGAATAACGTTTTAGACTTTTAGTCATGATGTACCTCTTGGTAATAACACCTTGCTTTTATGAGTATTCTTTCACTGACACATTTTCTGCATTTTCTCTGAGCCCCCCACACCGCAAGTAGCAGCCGGACTACGCCAGTGCCGGACTGTTGAGCGCTCCTAAAAATTATTGGTGTATATTTTAGCAAATATATTTATTTTGTTCCCCTAAAAATTATTGGTGTGCATTTTTGCTAATATATTTATTTTGTTCCAAACTCAAACTTTTTTTTTAAATCTATAGTTGGATGAAGCATGCACACTTAGTTGTTTGAAAAATTAGTTTCTTGTATCTAAAATTTTGTTTTTCTCAACTATTTTGAAAGGATATAAGATACAAAATTTGCGAGTTAATTAGTCAATTGTGAAAGAATATTATTTTATTAATTTAAGTTTTTAAGGTTGTCACTATGCATATTCCTCCAAAAGGGTGGCCAAAGCTTAAAAATGTGAACAGAGGTAGATGGAGAGACTTGTCATTCCTAGGTAAGGTCGTGACACATCTTTTACTTTTCTTTAAATTTTATTCTAAAAATTTTATGATTTCTTAATTTGTTCCTACTAAAAATTAAAAATCTCATATAGTTCCTATTAAAATTTTATCTTTTACATTTAATATTTTGGTGTTATTTATTTCCCATTTTTTTTTTTTGACATAAGCATTTACTGAGATATATATTTTTGATTGCGTCATTGCTGATCGTGTTTCTTGTGTTCTTCTGCCTAACATTACCAACACTACAAGTCTACAATCACGTTTTAGACATGTTGTACCTCTTGTAGATAAGCATTAATTGACGGGACTTTATATACAATGGACAACGTTGAACCACTTCCCCTTGATTAACTTAATATGGGTTCACACTTAATTTGTCCTCTTCTATATGAAAAGAACAAGTCTGACATTAATTTTGATAATATATATTAGTTACGAGAATATCGTTTTAGACTTTTAAGTCATGATGTACCTCTTGGAAGATAACTTGTTTGTAATTTGACCATTTTCCTTTATTTAACCTTACGATATATAGCTTCATTCTTGATTGTCCTCTACATAAAAGAAGAACGTATATATGTTATATATGGCATTATAATTAATTTTGGTGTCATACTGTTAGCATGGTCCAATTACTAGAAGAGGTTAAAAAAGAAAAAAAAATCAATAAACAAACTATACGGTGGAAAAATCTTTCATGGTTCGCTTTCTCCCCCTCCAAATATTGGTTAATACAATCATGTCTCTTATAGATAAGTAATAACGGGACTTATGTGTAAGTTAAGTTAATGGAACACTCCTCTGCATAGAAAGAAAATAAAAAATGAAATTAATTTTGGTGTAATATCTTTCAGCATGGTCCAGTTACTAGAAGAGTTTTTAAAAAAATCACTAAATAAACTATACCAAGAAAAAAATCTTTCATGGTTCGCTTTCTCCGCCTCCCATTATTTTGTTGTTGTGTTCTCCTTTTTTTTTTTTTTTAATCTTAATTTACTTTCATTTAGCAGTATCCAACTGATCAAAA